>ML811411.1:166884-189143 GCA_009831015.1 Picea engelmannii | reverse complement strand
GAAGAACCTTTTATTCCATGACCACTTAGTATACCACAAAAAGAGAGCCCTAAAATTAAAGGCCATGAAGTATTGATCCAATATGGTCTAGGTTCGAAGAACCCTGATGGAATCATCCTTAGATGCGTAAAAAAAGATGAAGCCAAAATATTTATTAAGGAACTCCATTCAGGATATTGTGATGGCCACTATGATTCCCATAACACTACCCATAAGATTATAAGGGAATGATATTATTGGCCTTTTTTGTTCACTAACACCCATTGTTATGTCAAGTCCTACCAACCTTGTTAGTTCTTCACTGGAAAACAACGTCTCCTTGTGTTACCTTTGAAACCAGTCATTGTTGAAGCTCCTTTTCAACAGCGGGGTTTATATTTCATTGGTGAATTTAAGGACAACTCCAACAATGGAAATCATTGGGTTTTGACCACTACATACTATTTCACTCGGTGGGTAGAGGCCATCCCAATGAAAAAGGAAACTGAGGAAGTCGTCATGATTTTTATTGAGGATAGAATTATAACAAGGTTTGGTGCCCTTGCCAAAATCACTACAAAAAATTCTAAGGCCTTTAGATCCCTTTCTTTGGAAAAGTTTGGTTTCAAGTATGCGATCATATTCTCTCATTATTCCAATTACTATCCCCAGGGAAATGTATTAGCAGAATCAATAAATAAGAACCTCGTGAATATTGTTAAGAATATCACGGGAGAGAACAAGAAGGCTTGGGATAGTAATATTAAGTATTCCCTGTGGGAATACTACATCACGATGAAGAATTCCACAGGAAATACCTTCTTTGAGTTAGTATATGTATTGGAATATAAACTTCCCATCAACCTCCAAATTCCTACAATCTATTTTGCACAACATTACATGACTAATAGTGAGGAAATATAAAGAAGAATTGACCAATTAGTAGAACTGAATGAATCTAGGAGGACTACTTTGGATAAAATGACACGGAACCAATAGAATATTAAAGGAACATTTGATCACAAATCTAAACATAGAGTCTTTAAAGAAAGATACCAAGTGCTACTATGGGAAAAAAGAAGGGAGAAACTAGGAATGCATAAGAATTTTGACATCCTATGGATTGGACCCTACTAGATTATAAGGGAGGCAGGTCTCAACTAATTTAACCTAGCCACACCTGAAGGGGATACGCTTAAATTTCCAGTTAACACAATCCTTATCAAGCCCTACTTCCCTGATGGAACTTGACTTCTTGAGTGTATCATAGATTAGGGTATGTAGGTTAGGATAGGCATTTGCATTATACATCTCATTTGTATATATGTTGCATCTTACATATAATGCTACTATAGTCTGCATTTTGCATCTTGGATTTGCATACATATTTTTGATTGTTTTTCCTAAATCCTTGCATCTTTCTATGTTACATTCATATGAATTTCATACTCATATTGATATGATAGAATAAAATAATCAGAACATTTTTCTTTTCAAGTTTTTCTTTATATTTTTGTATTTACCATTTTTTTCATATGATCAAGGGGTGAGTTACACCACCCCTTCGATTTCAACAGTTTGCTTGAGTTTTTGTAGACACAGGTCATACCAGGAGATGTTGAGGTTCTCATATGCTCTATGGTGAGGACATGTTCCCATGTAGGAGACATATTTTACCCCACCCCCATCTTAGGGGTAACTAAGGAGATAATGTCTCGAGGCTCGCAGGTAGTAGATATGGAGTGTCAAGAATTAGATTGACTAGAAGAGCTCACATTTAGAAGATATATCCCCTCTTTAAACCACCACTCATCACCAAAATCATAGAAACATCCACCATAGTGGTTGGAATCCCAGATGAAGACAAGTCTTGCTTCATGAGGTGAGAATTCCAGTCTCATGGTAAGTGTCACTTTAATATTTGAAGCATTTGATCATGTTGCAAAGAGTCCTTTCTTGATTATGGAACGTTTGCTTGGAAATTATACCTTTTTCCTAATTTTACCTTGGTGTTTGACATGGTATCCTATTAATGTGGTCACCCTTGGGAAAAGGTTTGATACTGGTGGGTTCCCTTGAAGGGTCATCATACTATTCCCAATCACACTTACCACTTTCCACACTTCTTACCCTATGATTCCTCATCTTTTGGGTTTCAGGTACATTGACCCCAAGAAGGGATTGTACCTCATTTCATGGAAATAAGGGTATGAAGGCCCAAAGGTGTTGTATATCACATCATACATAAATTATCTCCCTAAAGTCCCAAGAGGCATGAAATGCTTCTTTGAATGAATAAATGAATTTTAATTGAAAAAATGAATAAATGACGTCTCGCTTGATGGGGAAATTCATTATGGTGTCCTTTAATTTCCAGTGAATATGGTATTCAATGTGTTTTAAATTAAAGTGGAATTGTGATGCTCTTTTTCTTTCTGTTTCACATAGCACTCAATTTTCATACTTAATAAAAAGGAAAATAAAAAAATTTGGATTGAAAATAAATGGAAATTCAAGGATGTAGCACACCCTCCACAAAGGCACCCATAAATGAGACAATATGAATATTTGATATGTCAATAAACCCATGCCAAAGATTCCTTAATTAATCAAAATAATACTCATTACATGGTCTATACAATTTATTTTAATTAAACATTCCTTTAATTTGGGATTGGCCTACACAATAGGGTACCATGACACCCCTCCCATACATAAATTTGGAAAAATTTATAAGGTCTTTGAGAATTTGTTTAATTTGAAAAGAGGGGATTTGATGCACATGTTTGGGTGGTTATTTTATTAAATATGGCTTACTTGGAAATATTCATGTGACTTGTGGACCCTTGGAGGGCATACTTTTTTTTTTCTTTGCAACACCTTCCCCATACGATGGATTTCATACCCCACATATGGGGAACCATTGATGATGAGCATTGCACCTTGAGGATAGAGGAAGTTTCCTTTGGAGGCACCTTGGAATCATTATAGGATGATATTTCACCCCTCTTCCACTTGGGCACATCTTTTGGAGGCCTAGGATGTCACCCTCTATCCCTTGACATCATCTTGGAGGCTACGGTTTGATGGATGATGGATTTTGGAGGTGATTTGGCAGGTGGAGGCTCATGGTATGGGAGGTTTGCACACATGATCCCGACACATGGCCTTTAGAGGCCCAACGTTCCACTCATTGAGTTTGGAAATCACATTATCTAGCCTTAAATCACCCTACTAGGGCATGACATTACCCTCTTTAGGGTTTTATTTCATGTATTTTTCATTTTTGCATAATGTAAAGGAAAATAAAGGGGGTCGACTGTGTTATAATTTGTAATTGAAAATTTTTTGTGGAGAAATTGGTTTATATGGCCTCATATAAATAGAGGACCATATCATTTCATTTTCTCATCATTCAATTCCTCACAATTTGTGAGAACAAGTCTAAATTTTTTTCCCTACTTGGTTATCTCTCTCTTCTACACTTATGCAACTTGCTTGGATGATCAATTTGTGGGTGTTTTTGTCAATTTTTGGACGTAATTTATGAAATTAGGGTTTGATATCATGTTATCTTGGTGAAGTAAGTGAAATTTATGCAATTTTATCTTTGTGATATCAATTTTTCATGGTAATTTCTCTTTTTCATGCTAGATGTCTTGCTTGGTGAAACCCTAATAGAGGAGCATAAGTGCTTCCTCCTCTCACAAGGTTGTTCTTGCTCAAAATTGGTGAAATCTCCTTGCTAGGGTTATCATCCTAAATCCATAAAGTTCTATAACTTTAGGATTTTAGCTATAGACACTTGGTTTCTTGACTTAGTTGAAGTATTAAGAAGGAAGAAAAGGTTGCTAGAGCCCAAAATTTCTTTTACTCTAGCAATCCTTCTCTTTAAGGATTAAACCCTAATGCCCTAATGTTCCAACACCTTAGAGTTTAATCCCTACCTTTTAATACTTTCTATCTCAATCTTCAATCATTTTTGTATTTTTTTTTTAAATTCTCCATAACACTTAAAGGAACTTGTCTTTCATATCTCTATCGGTGAAATTGTTCAACAAACACTCTCTTCCTATTCTCTCAATATTTTTACTAACTTTTCTAACACTAACACTCACTAATTTGTTTTTGTTTTTTAAGTAAAAAAGGTTGGAGCCTATTATATTATCATTGGCAAAATACAGAGCTGATGGTGATGCCAGCTGTCCTGCCTGAGCAGGAAACCAGGACAGTTGGGCATCCATGTCCAGGTGTCACCATAGTTGCAGAATAAGAAAAATTTAACAAAATTCGCACTGCTACTTCCCACCCGTAGGAAACCGGGATTAGCAGGCGTTAGCAGTAGACTGGTTTTTTCATCTAAAACTAGGAAATATAATAAACTAGATGTTCTAAGACATAGACTTTTGGAACAAAACCACAAGTAGAGTCTGGGTATGAACATCAAAGAATCTCGGAGCCAGGGTGAGTGTCGTCGACCGCGGTGTGCCTCCATCGTGTTGGGAATGCGTATGGCCGGGTACAAGTCGGGCATTGCTTCTTTGGCATGGCGCGAGAGTGCACTACGAAGAACATGTCGAGCCTCTGCTCCAGTCTTGCCATGTGGAAGATCTGATCTTCTACAAGGTTCCTCATATCAAAGATGAGATTGATATAGCTCGCGTCGACCAAAGGTGGTTATTCCATGGCTGCTCCTCTGGTGGCCTCGGGAGGAACTTCTTCCTCCACGTAGCATGGAGAGTAAGGCCTTTCTGTGCTGCTGTCATCTTGCGTGCGCGTGCCACTTACCATCTGCTGAGTTCTGAACAAGCTAAAATTCGAGCGGGGGTTCCAGTTATCCGGGACCATAACCAAGGTGTGTTCTGGAGGGATTTCCAGGCCGCCTTCCAGAATCTCCTCCTCGACAACCGCCATTGGAGGTGAGCGTGGTTTTTCCCTTCGCCTTTTGGCAGCTATTGCCATAGCCTTCTCAAAGGATGCCTTTCTCTTTCGTCTTGACTCTACTGTATACCAAGCCGCTCCTCTTCGCGGTGTCCCCCGGATTCTTGGCATGGTGAGGGCCCGATGTCTGAGCCAGGAGCGGTCAATTGAAGTCGAATTGCTGCTAAGGGTGGTCGGGGTGGTCTGAAGGAGTGACAGCACCAGTGGGACGAGAGAGACTGAGCTGCGATGCCTGAGCTTCTGTGAGACGGAGGTTCTCGGGAGCGCTCTGCGACCTGGAGTCCCAATTCACAGAATGAGCCCAAACCCCATACCAATTAACATAACGACAGCCATCAAATCCTCCATTAAAATCTGCGAGATAATGTTGGTACCCTTCCCTTGTGCGAGAAGGTCCAGCTGTTGAATGGGCCTGTGCATAATTAAATCGAGTTAATGAGTGGGTGATGCGAAGCGGTAGGCATCATGCCACCGCATCCCGACTCGTTTCCACGTGGCTACATCACCCTCCTTATCACCCCATCTGGGGAACACTCACTAATTTGTTAGTAAACTTGTTGTTGTTGCAAAAGTTTTCTACAACCATCTTAATACATTCCAATTTGATGCATAAATTGATATAAAGGTGGTCTAACATACTAAAAAATTGCATTAAACATTTGGATATTAATCTATTGGATGTATACTAAGTTTACAATGTTAATTATTATAGTTTTGAAGATTAATTATTGATGTTGTTATAAACATTTTATTGTTGTTGTAGCATACTTCATTGCTGCAAATTTGTAACAGTCTTTAGAAATTATTGTTTTCTAGTGTCTCATGAGGTGTTAATTGCATGCTTGTACTTGGAAATAATGATATATACGTTATAAAGTGTTCTTGTTCTAGGCATGTACTCAAACAACCTCATACCTCTTATTCCCTTTGACATAGACCTTGACTTTAGGTGACGAAGAGATGGGGTGGTAGGCTTGGGTAATAAACTTGCTACTTTGATCCCTTGAGGTCACAGGGAAGCCTCCGCTATGGTGGGCCTCCTCCATCACTAAAATGTGGGAATTTCTTACTAAGGTGACATTGGTAGGATCTTTTGTAGTTACGCAAGATTTCAGGATCTTGTGTCAGGATTCGCACAACTACGAATCCTACGATAACAATAACTACATAAATTTTATTTTCAATCAATAAATATACCTATTTCCTTTGAAATTCTTGTATTCTTTGTATATGTTCATTATTTTTGAATATCTCTTTACTTAGAATACTAATGGTTGCAATTATTTCTATTTTTTTATCGAATTCATAGAAGTTAGTTATGACATAATTGTTGTCCTTTGTAGGTTTGCATTTGAAATTTGTGTAGGTTCAAAAAAGAGTAACTTGGACGGAGCACAAAAACTTTCAACCTTGGTATCTTCATCAAACATAGGACACCTAGTATGTCTTCCTTCCTTCATTATCAGTAGTTAGTTATTTGATCAAGTTAGTTACATATTTTTTCTTTCCTTTATTGGGACGTGGTTTGATCTTTAAATGGTTAGTGCTCTATTGTGGTTTTGAATCATATCCATAAGGATTTTTCTTGTAACATTTATTCTCATAAGTTAGACTCTAAAACCACTAATATGTAATATACCAATGAAAGTATTTATCTTGGTGCGCGAGAGAGTTAACAATACAACCACAAAAGGCTTCTAGTTGCCATATTTCTTATTTTTTCAATGCACTTTGATATACATGACACTGAATTACAGAGATCAAGTTGCTTAAAGGTTGAGTTCATGAATAAAATTTACTAAGACATTCCTTCAACACGTACAAATTTCCTTCAAAACATGGGAAACCGTAAATGGAATTTATTTTGAAAAACAAGTGGTTCATGGGAAAATGGGATAATTAATCCACATTAACCTCGAATCACCGCCCTTTATATCACAAATTGGAACTCATTAATGTACCATAAATGACTCTTGAACAATGTGCAAGGTGCACAATATCGATGAATATTTTACTAAGTGTGGAATATAGGTAGAGAGAGATCATTCCTTTAGATGTTTAGTTGTGTGGAAGTGAAGGTTGTGTGGGAGTGAAAGTTTTGCGAGAGTGTCGAGGTTGGGACTGCATGAATATGGAGTTTGGATATAAAGTTCGTGAGGGGTTATTCACACAAGGGTTGTGCATGAGTATAAGTTCAGAGGGAAGTTTTTGAGAGAATGGGTGTTCAGGAGAAATTATTGACCGGAGAAAATGGTTGGCATTAGGTTCTCCACGCAAAAAAATAAATGGAAAATGACTAAGTGTTTGTCTTTGTGAAATATAGGTTGTGCAGACAAAGGGATTATGTGGAGGGAAGACAGATAGTTTTATAATAGAGAATCTACGAACCAAACTAGGAATCCCACACAACACAAGTCATAAAAATGAATAAGTATTGTGTACATATGGAAAATTTCCCAATCATATAATGAAACTATAAGCACATGGTGGACTATGAAATGAAAAATTAAAAGGTGGGGAAGGGTTCTATACATGTCTAAATTTGAAAATCAAAGGTGATACATGAAAATGGATCAACATTATCCTTAAATTTCGTTCTATTGTATTTTGTTTTAGATTGTTGTTATGTATTTTATTTCCATCTATTTCCATTTTCAATTAGCTTTAAGTCAATTCCCTTTCATTTTTTAGCACAATAAGTTGTTACACACATGCATGAGTAGTTGTAGGGAATTTATTACCCTTGTATTCCTACCTTTCTTGAAAATTTCATTTTTTTAAGAGAATTCCAAGATCAAATATCATATTATGTCCAGTCATTCCTTGAGATTTGGTCTAGGTCAAGCCTAGATGAGGGCATCATTCATTTCATTGAAATACCTTGGTTGAGTATTGAGTCTGGTAGGTGAAGGTAGTGTTGAAGAGACAATAAGAGGACTCTTAAATCATACGGTATCCTTGGCTCTTCATTCTCTTCATCAAATCAAGCCTAAGTTAACCCTTATTAGTCATTGCCTCATCCAACCATAGGGACATGGAACTATATGGTTGTTCTGCATGGTTTTTTCTTCATGTTGGTGGAAAGGTTTTTATAGTTGTCTTTCTCTCAACAAATCATTCTTCATCAACTTCGACACATCATATTAGTGTTGATCCAGAAGCCAAAGTGACTTAATAGTCATTAGCCTCATGGACGACTATATTGCATCCAATGGGAATGAGCATCATTTAGTCCTAATTGAATGAGATTCATTAGTGTTTGACTCTAGATCATTTTTCATCTTGATGGGTTGTTCTCATACCTTATATCCCATTAACCTTATTGGCAGTATTATTCACACAAAACAAGTGTTTTTATCATTTGCATCTAACTCGGTGTCTTTCTCCCAATTGTCAACTTCAACACATTATTTAGTGGGAAGAGCATACATATTAGGTGGCTTGTAGGTTGTAATTGAATATGGGCATGTATTCTTGGGTCCTCATTCCAATTGATCAACCAAGTCTCCATGCATTCAACTCTATTTCCTAGTGTATAGATACTTTTATACAAGCCATGTTTCCATATATCATTTTTTTAGAGAAGCAGAGTACAATGATTCAATGGTTCTAGACACCCCACAAGGGGATTTCATCCCCTCGAGTCATCGATGTTAAACCATGGATTTAATATGAAACTAGAGGGTTAATATCCATCTAAGTTTCATTATGATTGTTCCATTATAGTTGCATCCATGTCTTCACAATGATTAGATCTTGCTACAAAGTTAGTTTTGTCAAATTCTGAGAACTTGTTATTTTTAGAAGATAAATTATTTTATATGAGATAGAGATTCGAGGCCATTATGTTAGAGATATACACATATTATTAGTCCTTTTGAGATCACAATGTTGATGATATAGGTTCAAACAACCTACAAGCAGTTTCATGACACTAGTATTTTTAGCAGTTTGGTTTTTAGGGCTTACATGTTGATTCTGAGCACATAATTGGGTTCCATGTAAATAATCTAATATAATGAGATTGTTTTCATTGGAATGAAAGACACTATTGTTTTTTGTAATGTTTTTTAGATGTGTCTATTTTACAGTAGTTGTTGTTCTCTTCATTTTTTATCTTTCCTGAACTAGATTTCTTTTTGGGACATGTTTATATTTAGTGGTTTTATTTATAGCATGATGGTTATGGTATGAAATGGTGGAGTGGTTTGCAAGTTATGATTAGTGGACTATGTTTAGTCAAGTACATAATTGAGCAGGTGGATATATTCTCCCATTGTGGTATGCGACAACTTGTTGGAGGGTTTCCATTTATATAAGGTTCTAAAATTGTCTTGGGTTAAAACCCTAGATTGAGTTGTTATTTCTTTTTGGTTCATGTGAAATGCAAAAACATAATTAGCCTTGCTAATTCTACCCAATATAAACCCTAGGTTGAGTTTCCATTCTAATTTTATTCCAAGTAAAAGTCCTTAACTAAAGTTTTTTCCACTTAATTTATTAAGCATAAAAATTAGTTCAACTACGTTTGTGTTGGGGATCGGAAATGTCCTACTTTCATCCACCTTTCCCTTCATGATTCTTCACATTTCATCACCCCATTAACCTTTCACGATATCATTTCATAAATATACTTGGGTTTCACCTTATTATTTTCCACTTTATTTCATTTTAGTATTAAAAGGGAATTTGTGATTAAATGTTAGAAAATTGACATGTTTTCATATATATCTAAAAAATGTGTGAGCTTTCTAATGTGTAGGAATATGAGAAGGAATAATTCAAAAGGAATTCTCGAATACTTCCTCCACCATTTCAAGATTTGAGGAGATAATTCAGGCCCATTCCAAGGATAATATCATGGATATTTGGTTGGAATATATTATCCAAGAGATATGAGAGATATGTGTGAGGATTTGAAGGGATTATATTTTTTTATAATGGGAAAATAGGTTAAGAGAATAGTGGATCTGTAATTATGAGATAGTTATCTTATATTCAAGGCTCTCATGTATAAAAGAGAGTGCTCTCTCTTCATGAGGATTCAATTAGAGTAGTAATCAAGTAGAGAATTAGAGTGGTCATTAATGGTAGTCATTTGGATTTGAAAGAAAGGGATTCTTAGCTTTGATTCATGGATTTGGTTTTCATGCTTTCATTATTTTGTTATGAAGATTGATTTGATTATTATAATGTAATATTGCTTCATTGACATGAGCTCACATATGTTGTTGTGTCATTCAACTCTTCACATGTTGTATTTGCTTTTCCTTCATGTAGTTCTCCATTTCTAGATTAATTCCGTTTACACAATTTCGCATTCTTAGAGTAATTTCATTTACACAACTAGATTAATTCAATTCCAAGTCGTGTGTTTCACTTTCCTGCATTAGATTGATGATTCAATTTCAATCGTGTGTTAAATTAATGATTCAATTTCAGTTGTATCTTAAACATTATATTATATTAGTCCTGCTTCAATCTTGCATATACTTTGCGTGTGCTTTGTTAGTTTACGAACCCCAGGTTGACAAATTAAATAGTTGGGCAAGTACTACAACTCAATTAATACAACATTTGTTTGGCCCAATATAATGATTGTCATTCCCTTTTCACGATTGTTTTTATTTTTGCAAGTAGTGTTGTTCATTTGAACGGAACAATTGTCGTTCCTTTTGTTATGATTGATATCCCTTTGCAGGGGTTGCATCTTTGGAGGATGGGTATTGAAAACGAAAGGTAAGAACCTACATAGGCAACAAGTAAAATGCTTGTGCCAACGCCTACCTTTGGATGATGCATAGAGGTTATATTTTAGGACATCTTTAGAGCCCAACATTTTGGCGTCGTTGCTGAGGAAGCACGATGGAATGAGGTATTAGTTTCTTTTTCATTTTTATTCATGCAAGTGTGATCTAGATGTGTTGGTAAGGGTTCATAGAATCTCATTAGAGGAGAATCCTCATGTTATCCCTACCAACTAGGTAAAAGTAGTTTCAATTTCTGCAAATTTCAATTCATGCAAGAGTGTTTAATTCATGCATGTGTGATCTAGACGTTTTGGTAAGAGGTCATAGAATCTCGTGAGAGGAGACTCCTCATGCTCTCCCTACCAACTAGGTAAAAGTAGTTTCAATTTATGCAAATTTCAATTCATGCAAGAGTGTTTAATTCATGAAAGTGTGATCTAGACGTGTTGGTAAGGGGTCATAGAAGCTCGTGAGAGAAGACTCATGTTCTCCCTACCAACTAGGTAAAAGTAGTTTCAATTTCCACAAGAATAGTTTCAATTTTTGCAAGTGTGATCTACATGTGTTATTAAGGGGTCATAGAAGCTACTTGAATGGATACTCCTCATGTTCTCCCTACCAACTATCAAGACCGTTTAATTTCCGCAATTGTGAAGAGTAATTTTTTTATGTTTTAGCAAGAGTGTTTTTTAAGTTTTTCATTTTGATTTGGGTTTTGTAAGAATCCTTTTTTTAACATGATTTAACAATGAATTTAATCTTGGAACATCTCACTCAAATCCTAGCAAAAGTCAGGGTCTCCTCTTCTCTGGAAGAGGAGATATTGACAGCAGTAGAAATCTTATTCACTTCTCCTGAGGCAAACGAAGAATCAACATATGAAGAACCTTGCATATTTAATGAAGAACCATTAAGTGCGCAAGAGGTCAAGGAGGACAACAAGGAGCTACAACATGATCTGAGTAAGACAAATTATGCCTACAAAAGCTTGATCGAACGCTAGTTTCAAGCAAGTACTAGGTTAGATTCATTTAGTTTTTATTTTTCGTTTTTTAATTTACAATTTCAACTGCTAATTTCACACATTCATACATATTCCCGACTGTCATTTGTGAAATTGAAAGATAACATATTTTTATTATTGTTGTGTGCATGACTACATTGTCTATTTGACTACACATAACTAATCTCTCATTTTTAATTAGCGTAATGTAGGTAGGATTTTATTTTCAAGTTTTTTTATTTTTTTAGAATAAGTATGCTCTCCTCCGTGCTTCGTGCAATTGCAAGGATCAGAAAATAGGATGAGTGATTGATTTTAGGAATATCAATTAATTGATGAAAATAATTTTTTTCCTAATCTAGTTTTTGTCTTCCATTTGCTGGTAAATTTTTAATAAGCTTGCGAAATAAATTTTTATTTTATTCTTTATTTTGAAAACATAATAGAAAAAATAAATGAAAAGTTGTGCATCCTCCATTTGCAAATCAAAGCAATAAAACATTAAGTACAGATAAAAAATATTTATATAAATAAATAAATAAAAATAAATTAATGGTTTAATGGTCTAACGCGCAGAGCCACGGCTACCACATCCTTCACCTTACCAACAAATAAAATATATGCATTGCTTCATAACTTAGAAAGGAATTTATCTATGCATGTATTGCTTGCATAAATAATTTGACATCATGGTTGCAAAATTCTCCATGTATATTCTGCTCAACTTCATCATTTCTTATCTATTGTGGCGGAAAGAAGATGCTTCTCAGCATGTAAAAGTTGCACGGGGAATCACAATCCCAAATATGGGTTCTGTATGCCAGTTACTACAGTGTCCAAAGAGGGTGCATACAACTCCATTGATTCCAATTGTTGATCTGGGACTTGAGAGAATGTTTATTGTGTCTTCATTGGCTTGCGCAGAGGTGTTCCTGGTGTACAAATGGTGGAATACCGACCTCCCAAATAATAAAGGTTGTTCAAATACGATGTTCCTTTTGACGTTGTACCAACATTTGGGGGCAACGCTTTTGCTGCCTCATTTTGCCTCATGAGATAATTGTGGAATCAGATGATCTTTGCCAAGTGGATCACATTGAAGTTTATTGTTTTAGAAAAGAGAGAAATCAATGGAAGATCATTCAATTATTCGTTTTTCGATACGTCCAACCAAATACAGATATTTTCATCGATCGAAGGTTGCAAATCCCATTTATATCTGAAGCAGCCCACATCTATAGTTCCAAGACAAAACATCTGTACAGTTGGTTGTGTAATACGAATGACTTTAAATGACATTTATATGGAAGTTTTATGGTTGGAAATCAACGATGATTTTCATTGGCGATAACATCTCCAGACTGTCAACCTCCACATTATATCTAAAATAAAGCAAGTCTCCAAGTATGTCTCTAACAAAACATGCACTCTTTTCTCTTGGAAATTCAGAAAAGTGCACCTGAGGCATTACAGCTTGTTGCGTGCCATGAAAGGCTATGTGCTTAGTCATGACTGCGTCTTGGTTTAAAGGTTCGTAACCACTCGTAAGAAGGTTGTTTCCTATATTGAGAAAAAATGGTTGATGAGGATATCCATTCTCTTGTCTGTGACAATGGATCTGGTATGGTTAAGGCAAGATTTGCGAGGGATGTTGCTCATCATGCAGTTTTGTCCCAGTATTATTAGTAGACCAAGGAACATGGACGTCATGGTTGGTATGGGGAAGAAGGATGCATATATTGGTGATGAAGCTCATTCAAAGCGTGGTATTCTATCTCTCAAATATCCAATCGAGCACGGTATTGTGACCAATTGGGATGATATGGAGAAGATTTGGCATCACACATTCTACAATGAGCTCCGTGTAGCTCCAGAGGAGCATCCTGTTTTGCTCACCTGGAAAATGAAAAGATAGATTGAGTCACTAGATAGCCTGGGTAGCCTTTCCCCTCACCTCAAGTGTCTGATTTGGGTGGTAGCATCTGTCTCGCTATTGATTATCCTATCTACCATGGTCGATTATCCGGGATACTCCTTTCTGATCGATCTTGTAATAGCTAGTACCTTGCAAAGCCTAATGACCCTATTTGATATGTGTCAAGAGTGTACCTGCATATCTTTTCGATGGATGAGATACATGATCAAGCTAGGTGTTTCTAGTTTCCATCATGCTATGGGGCATAACGAGCACGAAGAACACCGATACATAATTCGAGGCCCCGCCGATGAATTGTGACTCACATGAATTGGAGCTAACCTGTCTACCTAGAAAAAATGTCTAGTGGACTGTCAACCCCAACAACGAGTCACCTCTTAATCCAAAGGATAACCGAGAGAAGATGACACAAATGATGTTTGAGACTTTCAATGTTCCTGCCATGTATGTTGCCATTCAAGCAGTGCTTTCTTTATATACAAGTGGGCGTACAACCAGTATTGTACTGGACTCTAGTGATGGTGTGACACATATTGTCCCAATTTATGAGGGATATGCTTTGCCTCATGCCATCCTCAGACTAGACCTTGATTTGCGTGATCTGACTGATTCATTGATGAAGATTCTTACTGAGCGTGGGTACTCTTTTACAACAACTGCAGAATGTGAGATAGTACGATATGTGAAGGAGAAGTTAGCATATGTTTACTTTGACTATGGGCGGGAGATGGAAACTGCAAAAACAAGTTCAGATATAGAGAAAAGCTATGAAATTCCCGATGGTCAGGTGATAACAATCGTGGTGAGCGGTTCAGAAACAACTTTCCTCTGCAAAATGGTAAAATGCATATGGAGTATGAAGCCTATATGGCTGGGATATTCCTCTTCTCGTGAACGCAATTTATTTTTCACAGCCTCCAACGTTTCATGTTGATTGCTACTCTCGATTCCAACTTCCCATCATCTGTGCCTTCGCTTAGTGTTTATAGAGGCTACAGGCCACTGAGGAAGCAAGTCATTTTTTTTTAAAGTAAAAAGAAGATCCTATTATATTACTATTTCAAAATTACACCATGACATGGAGGTGCCAGTTGTCCTGCCTGTGAAGCAAACCAAGACAGTTGGCCAATCCAAACTACCATGCAAACTCAAAACATTGTTTTGCCACCCCGCCCGAAGGAAACCAGGGTGCATGGCCAGTTTCAACATTAGTCTGATAATGCCTATGCTATCGCTACCATGGCTATGAGTTAGAAGAGCTATAGCTCTGATAAACATCAAAAAAGAGAAAGAGTTTTGAGCAATGTTGAACAGGAGAACCTATTAACCCGTGTCCTCACGGTCGTCCTTCTCCTTGCCGCGTCTAACAGGAATGGCATAAAGCAGAGCACAGGTGGGGCATTGTCATCATGGGGTGGCATTGGAGTAGGTGGCATACAACATGTCCAGGAGTTGGTTTATGTGGACAACTCTGAAGATTTGGTCGTCCACCATGCTGCGGACCTCAAAAATTAGGTTCAGGTGCTCTAGGTGCAGAAGTGGTGGCTGGGGTGGTGACTTTTGCTTATCGTCCTCCTCCTGGTGTGCTTGTTTCTTTCGTTGCGGATTCAGTTCAACAGGAGCCTTGCATGTGTTCTCCTCGTTGCCTTCCTGCAACTCTTCCTCTACCAGACAGGTGGCGAATTCCTCAATGGGAGTGTCGCTATGACCGTCTGCTGCTTGCGGGTGGGGAGGCAGTGCATCTGCTCCAAAACATGCAGGGGGGTTCCAATTGTCCAGAACCATGAACATGCAACTTTCAGAAAAATCTTGGGGGATTTCCTCCGAAGGAATCTCCTCAACATACATTCTGGGGGGCGAATCTGTTTCTTTGGACTCCCTAGGTCTCTTTTGCTTGGCTAAAACCAGAGCTCGCTCAAATTTCTTATGCCTCTTCCATTGTGAATCGACCGTGTACCACCCTGTGCCTCTGCGAGGCCTTCCCCTTTCTCATGGCATGGTTTGAACAAGGAAGAGAGCCAAAAATTCCCCTGTGTTGTTGTTCTTGCTCAGTTCTGTAACCTTCCAATGCATCCCAAAGCCACCGAGAAAGATGATAAGGGAGAAAATAGTGGTTGTAGCCATTAAGGTCGTGGTCTTAATGCTCTGGCTGGCTGGTCTACGCACGCGAGTGAGAGGCTTCATTAAAAGGTGGAGGCCATCTGAGTTGATGCCTCTCATAACTAGCGGGGATATGAGGGTGGTTGGCCACCATTAATGGTCCGTCCTAGCACTACTCCACGTGCCCACCCTGCTCCGTGTGGCACCCCATCCGGGGGCTGGAAATCCTTGCTGGTGAGAGTTTGACATTGCTTTGATATGTCTGAAGCTTCAGAGCTGTGTGCTTCCCAGTATATCTGTTCGAGTTCCCTAGAAACTCCTTCATTTTCCAGGCAACCAGCCACTCTGTTTTCCCCTCTCTTTACATGAGAAGGGGTTATGATGAGGTTGGCTCTAAGGAGGCTTTTGAAGTCCTCGAGCATCCCCGAGAGTCGCCAGCTGGGAGAGATTTTCTGTGGGCTTTCCCCATGGAGGATTTTAGTGATCAGCTGGATGACGATTTGTGAGCCGCCCTCCAAGATGGCCCTACGACTTTGTAGGGATACTGCGATTCGAAGACCTTGCAGTAGGCTGATTAGCTCCACTGCATTGTTGGTAGTCTCCCCCAGATACCCTGTTGTTAGGATTAGGATTTCCCCTTTGGAGTTCCTGATTACAGCTCCATAGCCGACTGGTCCTGGGCATCCTTTTGAAGCTCCGTCAAAGTTAATATTTATGAATCCCGTTGGAGGAGGGGTCTAGGTGGTTGGACTGATGTTTTGGTACTTAGGTGCTCTGATTACCAATTGGTCGATTAATCTGAGCTGCCACCTTTGTAGAGTGCATAGTTCCTCCTGGTTACATTCCTTGTCCTTTGGTTGCCAGTTCTTGCTTCTAACTGTTTCCTTGATGAGCATGGCAATTTTTCCCCAAGTTAATTCTGGAGTGGATTCCATGGAGTGGAAGATGCATTTGTTTCGCTCCTTCCATATTTTCCAGAGAATAAAACCTGGGAGGAGTTTCCAGATGTAATTCAGTATGGGGTTGATGTAAGTGATTGAGTCCCAGTTTTCAATAGTGTCTTTGATGATGCCTCTATTTTGGTTGGATCTACACATTATTTGAGCTCCCTGGTCCCATATAGATTGGCTATAATGGCAGCCGTTGAAAATATGCTCTTCGGTCTCCTCTTGGTGTTGACATAAGATGCAAATTGAGGGCCCAATGAGGCCTCTTCTCCTAAGATTATCCCATGTTAGAATTCTGTTATGGACAATTAACCAGAGGAAGGTGGAAACCTTTGGCCATAGGGCCTTGTTCCAGATTTTGTTCCAAATATTGTCCTTTTCCTGATTTTGGTAATTGCCTTGTAAGTAGTACGCTTCTTTGACTGAAAAATTACCAGTTGTGGAGTGTCCCCATCCGAGGATGTCTGGGCCTTCTCTATTGGGGATTTTCCTGTGTCTTGCATGGTGGTGCCAGGCTAATAGATTTAAGTCATCTGGGACTCTTAATTCCTGGCTGGAGGTCTTTGTTCGAGGGGTTTCCATAGATATTTTACCTTGAGTGGAGTATCTTGATTAAGAGCCTATTGGAGGGGTCTTAGCTCTGCCAGATCATTTAGAGGTTTAAGTTGTTACCACGAGTCTTGCCAAAACATTAAGCTTTCTCCATTTCGGATTTCCCAAAAGGCATGCTTCTGTATTAGGTCTCTGTTTTGATAGGTTGTGTTCCAAATGTTTGAGCCCTGTATTCAGACATTGTGCTTGATCAATTGGTCAGTTTGCATGGAGGGAGCATATTTGTTCTTTTAGATTTGCGCCCATAGGGCATCTGGTGTTTTCATCCATCCCCACCACATCTTGGCTCCCATTATTTGGTTGAGCTTCCTTGGGTCTTGGAGTCCAAGGCCACCCATGCTTTTTGGTGCGCAGACCTTATCCCAGCCTACCAATGCCCATTTCTTGTTGGGTTGTAGGTCTTTCCAAAGGAAATTTCTCTAGAGGTTTCTTACAGCTTTGATGATTTTCTTGGGAGCTGCTAGGGCAGTAAAGAGATAAGTGGGTAGGGTTTGTAGGACTGATTTAAGAAGGACCAGTCTGGCTGTGATATTTAGCGGTCTGAAGGTCCATTTGGCCAGTCTATTCGAGATAGAGAGGAGGAGGCTATCCCAGGAGATGGATTTAGCTGGTGCTCCTGTGAGAGGAATGCCTAGATAATTGAATGGAAGGGAGCTCTTGGGGATGCCCAAGAGTTTGGAGATATGTGATTGAACCATAGCTAGAGTGTTGAAAAAGAAGAGCTTGGATTTGTTTAGGTTCAGCGTCATGCCCGAGGCTTCTGTGAAATCAGAGAGGATGGAGTTGAGCTTGTTGGCTTCGCGAGTAGTGGGGGAATTCAGGAGAAGGGTGTCATAAAAAAATTGACTGTGTGAGGGAGCTGGTTGGATGTTATGCAAGGGTAGGCCTTTGAGAGAGCCTTCTAGAACCATTGATTTGATGTAGCGGCCCAAGCCTTCCGCCATGAGTACAAAAAGGAAGGGCGATAATGGATCCCCTTGCCTAATGCCTCTAGAGGGTGAGAAGGGTCGGGAAGGGACTCCATTGACAAGGATAGAGAAGAAGGCTGAAGAGGTGAGGTTCAAAATCCAGTTTACCCAATTTTGGTCAAAACCAAAAGAATTTAAGATGGCTCTAAGGTATTGCCAACTGGCTTTATCAAAATCTTTTGAGAGATCAGGTTTGATTAGCATACCTGGAGTTTTTGTTGACTTGAGAGAGTCGACGAGCTCATGTGCTAGAATGATGATGTCCATAATTTTTTTTCCTTCTACGTAGCCAACTTGTTCCTTGGAGATGACATAGGGAAATATTGGCTTGAGGTGATATGCGATCACCTTTGTAATGATTTTATAAATTACGTTACATAAGGCAATGGGCCTAAATTGTTTGGGATTTGTGACCCTTTCCTCCTTTGGAATGAGAGTGAGGAAGGTTGTGTTGAGAGCTTGGAGAACTTGGCATGACATTCGTGATTCCTCTATGAGCTCCCAGACTTCCTTCCTTACTATGTCCCAGCAGTGATGGAAGAAGTCAGTGGTGAAGTCATCTGGGCCTGGAGCTTTTCCTGGGGGCATAGATTTTGCTGCTTGGTCCACTTCCTCCTGAGTGATTTGCCTCATTCTATTATGGGGTCACCAGTGAGGGTATGTGACTGGTGACTCGAGTGACGGCTTCATTTCTGTTCGCCTTAGTTTCTGTAAGGAGGTTCTGGTAGTACCTGTTGAGATCCTCTTCGATTTTGGTGTGTTCTCTGATCAGACTACCCTATTCATTCTCCAGATAAGTTATTCTGTTGATGTGTCGTTGGTGGATCATGGTTCTGTGGAATAATTTTGTGTTATTTTCCCCCTCTTTGAGCCATTGTACCCTGGATTTCTGCCTCCATAATATCTCCTCTTGTTTTCTTCTTTCCTCCAGCTGCACTTGCAGTTCCTCCTCCTCTTTCATGAGGTTAGCAGTTCAAGTCCCTGAGATGAAAGTTCTTTGTATCTCAGCCATCTTGTTCTCTGTGTCCTGAATGCTTTGGAATATATTGTTGAAAGTGTTTCTATTCCAGTGCTTTAGCAATTGCTTGAAATTTTTGAGCCTTTGTTGGAATCTGTACATATTTGTACCATGGTCTACTTCGGCTTGAGCCCACCAAGTTTTTGCAAGCTGTTGGAAATCTGGGTGTGTAAGCCAAAATTTATCAAACCGGAATGGTTTAAATTTAGGTGCTACCTCTATTGCCAGCTGGAGGGCTATAGGCCAGTGGTTAGATCCAACTTTGGGGAGAATAAGGCTTTCCATGTGGAGGTCTCTTTCAATCAATTCCTCCTCCGTAAGAAAGCGATCCAATCGGCAGGCTACGTGTTGGTTTCCTAACCTGCGGTTGGACCATGTGAAAGTGCCATTGTTGTTCTCTATATCTACTAAATTTAGATGCTCAAGAAGATTTTTAAACTTACCACTATCTTGCTCGAGTATTTTGCTCCCTGGTGTTTTCTCCTCTGGCGACATGATCATGTTGAAGTCGCCTCCTATGATCCAATTAGGTGTGGTTGCCGAAGGTTTTATACGAGCCAACCGTTCCATGAATTTGATTTTTCCCTATTGCCCTTGGGGCCCATAGATGTTGGTGATGGTTCCCTCCTAATTCGAGCCCGTGACTTCAAAGTGAGATGATAAAGTGCCTATAGTGGAAAAGGGTCCACTGAGAGTGGTGTTGCTTGGGTTCCACAGTATGGCTAGACCTCCTGAGGCTCCCGAGGAGTCTATTTGGATGGAGTTGCAGCCTTTCCATATGCGTTGAAAGATGGTTTCATCCTCCATCCCTGTACATTTTGTTTCTTGTAACATTGGAATATCTGGGTTTTCAGCTTTGATGCAGTCCCTGAGGGTCCTCTACTTGGATCTGCCATTGAGTCCTCTAATGTTCCAAGTGATGATCTTCATCATTATAAGGGTGGGTGTGGGTGGAGGTATCCCTCCGAGAGATTATGTATTTGACCTGAGTTGATCATGAGATTGTCGGCTTCTTTGATTAGTTGATGTACTGGTTTTCATCCCCTTCTTTTGTTCTCACACAATATTGTTTTTGAGCCTGAGACTGATTCTGTGGCTATGCCTAAGCATGCTGTGGATCTCGCTGTTGAATCTAGAAATACCTTGTGTACCTTTCTGAGTTTCTCTTCAGGGAGGGCTTGCAGATCCTTCTGATTGAGAGCTTCCTCAAGTTTTTCAAGGTCAATACCTGCTAAGTCTTGGGCGTCCATCTGCATTATGGTGTCTCCGTCTCCATCTCCTTTTTCGTCTGTGTGGATCTCTTTATTTAGGCCAGAGGGGGAGGGTGTAAGGTTCTGGTCTTTTCCCTTTTGCAACCCTTCGTGTCGATCTTGGATTTCCTCATCCTCTGGTAGCTGGCTCAGTATTTCGTATGCATTCCTAGTCAAGATCTTAGGTTTGGGGTCAGGTATTTGCCTTCTGGGAGGATTTTTTTTCCTAGTCTGGACCATGGTGAAACCGTCTTTTTGCAGGTTCTCAATGGATTTGGAAGCTTTCTTATTGAGTGGGCAGTCCCTGAACAGGTGGCCATGTTCATGGAATTTTCTGCACCTGAAAGGGATGTGTTCGTAGTCGAGGGTTTGTGACCAGTGTTCAACCTGATACTCCAGCATTAATACCCCTGGTAAAGTCTTAGATATGTTCATGTAAACACATATTCAGGCATATGAGGTGTATTTCCGCTGCTTTGTGGCTTCCGAGGATTTGACATATTGACCGATTGTGTTACCTATTCCCATGAGAATCTCCTCCATCTAGAACTCCTGCAGAAGGGAATAGAGGCGGATCCAGACAGGTGCCATTGTGAAGTCCTCCTTGTCCAGGCTGAAGTGCTCTGTCCAGAATCTTAGGAACAGCCCTGTCGAGTTGTAGAAATATGGGCCGTTCTCAAAGATGTGATCTCTGTCTTCTGGGTTATGTAATATGATTGTGAAGAAGCCTTTGGAGTTGAGCTGAACTTCATAGTCACCCTTAGGGTTCCACCAATGTTTGATCCATTTGTTCAGATCCCTTTCGGATGGCCAGAGTCCCAGAAATTTGCCAATGAGAGCATGTTCTTGCATAAACTGGGTGTGTTCCCCCACCCTTGTTGAGATTATAATGTATCTTGGGGATTTTTCCATTTGCGGGATGCATTTCCCGGGCTCCCATCCACGAGGTGCTTTTGGATGGGACGTGCTGGCCTCTGTCTCCATTTCCTTGCTGAATCCTTGTTCTCTGGCGAGGAGTTGTTCGCGGATCTATTGTGGCGGCTCAAACGACGATTGTTTTTCCCTTGTTCTTGATCTATCATTGGCCGTGATGTTGCTATACAAGGGGGGTTTCCCCCCCTCTTCGGCATTCATACTGATAGGTCAGAGCTGGTGTCTACTTGCACTGGATCTGTGATGGTGTGTTGCTGCGGTGGATTCTAATTCAGTCATGCAGTGGCTCGCATAGGCGTAGAGCTAGGTTTTTTTTTCATTTCCCACTAGCATCCCGAGGAAGCAAGTCATTGCGTGGTAGTACCTATCTATTATTTCTCTTGGAGCAAGTATTTCTCGTACAATTAGTCACAATACCTATCTAGTTATAATTGTTGCACATTCGCTTTAGCCTAATCAGCTTGATGTAGGATTGACTGATGAAAGTGTTCACATGATTGAGCCAACTGACATACAATGGAGATGCATAAGAATGAGTAAATTGCTAGTTGATGCATTTTTGTCTCACAAATTTGTTTTCTCTCTGGGCCAAGGAGCAGATCAACGCTTGACAACAACATTCATGGTGGCCTACACTACAGATATATGAAATATAACAATCGTTGTTTGTTTTGTGTATAATAAAATTTCATCATAAAATTATATGTTGTTTTATTATAAAACGATTACAATAAATTTTTTTATTTGTGATTGTTTTATTATAAAACAATTATAATAACAAAAAAAAAATGTTTGTTTTATTATAAAGAATTTCCTTTTTTT
>ML811411.1:143370-157987 GCA_009831015.1 Picea engelmannii | reverse complement strand
CTAATCATTCCATCGTTTAGCAGCAACTTAACCCTTCCACATCCCAAGATTTTTGTTGTCGAGTCATCTCCTAGGAATACATCACCACCATCATATTTTTCATATTCAGAGAACCACTCCCTATGAGGAGTCATATGGTATGACGCACTTGAGTCGATCAACCATACATCATGGTCTGCATGTGTACTTGTACATGCTAGGTAAACATCACCTCCTTCTTCAGTGGAGGTTTTCGCCTCTGTGGAAGAGGTACTATCAGATCCCTTTGGTTTTTCAGCCTTCTTAGACTTGCAATCTTTCTTATAATGCCCTGTTTTACCACACTTCCAACATTTCCTCAAATATTTTCTTGGAGACTTAGATCTACCTGTAGATTTAGATCTCCACCCCAAAGGCTTACCAGGGTTCCTGTCTTGGGTATGCCCTCTTACAAATAAAGCATCTGTGATGTGACCATCCATGCTTTTTCACCTCATATCTTCAGATAACAAGGATGCAACTACATCCTCATACTTCAATGTAGATTGAGTGGTACTAACTATTGCTACAACCAGATTATCCCAAGAGTCTGGCAAAGAACATAACAAAGTGATACACTTATCTTCTTTTGCAATCATAATATTAGCAGAGCCAAGTTGACTTAACAGAGTATTAAAGGCATTTAGATGTTCTGTCACAGAATCTCCATCTTCCATCCTAAGATGATACAGCTTCTTTCAAAGAAACAACTTGTTTACCAGGGACTTTGATTGATACAAATTCCCCAACTTATCCCATAGTTCCTTGGCTATAGATTCTCCTAAGACATTCAACAACACTGAATCTTCTAGGTAGAGTCGAATAGTACTCCTTGCTCTTTTGTCCAACTTCTCCTAATCTTCCTTCAACATACTAGTAGCTGGTGTAATAGTAGTTTGTGTACTAGTAGGTTGTGTACCAGTAGCCTCTATGCTAGTAGATGGTGTACCAGTAGGCTATGTACCAAGATCCACAGTGATCCATTGTTCTTTGTCTACAAGAAGGTCTTCCATAGCTCGAAGTTTTTACTATTGAACTTCTCTATCTCGATTCTAGATGAGCTCACAATTCCTCTTTCTATACTTGAATCTCCACTGCAAAATCTCCCACTAAACTCAGGTTTATCACAGACCCAAGATAAACTTGATCCATCAAGATCGAGCCAAACCCTCAACAACAAAGGTGTCCCTCTGAAGCCAAAAACGAGCTCTGATACCACATGTAAGTTTTAAACTTGCGAAGTAAAGAAATTCACATATAGATTCTTAAGCAAGACAAAAATTAATCAATGGCTCATACACAGAGTACACAGAGATTTTATAATGGAAACCCTCAACCAGGAAAACCTTTCTTATATTCATTATATCGAATTTCACCATTCACCATACAATATATACAATGTTTTTAGGTATTCTGTAGATACCAAAACCCTAATCCCTTAATCTGGGATTAATTTACAAAACCTCTAAAGATAGAAAAATCCGCTAAAAATAGAAAAAACCACCCAAAAAAATATTTTCGGGGCACTGCCCCGGGATACTGCCCATTTTCGAATGCTGTGTGTAACCAGTGGGGGGCATACCTGCCCCCCCTAGGAAAGCTCCTGGCGCACACGGCAAAAACAGGGCACAAGTGCGAGGGATCGCCAGACGCAATTGTCATATCTGACACGCCCACACACACACATGCAAAGAATATAACACATACCCAACAATATTCATAAACCTTATGGGCATTACAAAAGGTAATATATACATAAAATATAGACAAACTTCTATGCAAGGAATAAGGACTGAAAGGTATAAATATAGAATGGATGAGAGGGATTACAACCTCGGAAATTGCCAATAAAATGCATTTAATCAATGAACATATGTTACTGAACCATACTTTCATCTACAACAACAAAATTTTACATATCGTTCCCAAAAACCTACCAATTATGATTAATCTCCAACCATAAGGACCAAGCTTTATATGCCCACAAATTCATTATGCCAACAGACTAAGTCGGTTTGAATTCACTATTGCATAAGGGTGAAATATTTTCAATGATAAGATACCTCAAAAGACTTGTGAGCTTCAAACCCTAAAAATATTAAACCAAATGAACTCACAATATTGTTGTTACATCACCTTATCTCATACACTTCCCATGCATTAATTATCACGTTGCTCAAAATTGTTACAAATTCCAATAACCATTAATATGTGAAACCATGCTAAGTATGGGTCACAAACAACATATATCAAAGTGATAAAATGTGCACTCAACAATCCATTGTCTCAAAATGTAATATTATCAATACACATGGTTTTCAAACCTCATACCAACTCTTGGATTTATATGCCAACTATATCAAATAACTTAAACATGTAGCACACCTAAATTTAAAACCATGCTATATCATATATGGAGTATAGCATGTATGAACCAAAAAAAAATCAATGTTGTGATGTGAGATATCCATTATTCATTTTTAACCTTGCCAATGGTTTGACACATATAATACCCAAGTATTCATAATGTCTTGCATTGATTTTATACCAAGAATATGATGAAAAAAACAAAAAAATTGTCTACGATGTCATATATTTCTCTATTTCACAAATTATGACCCTCCGTTATCATAAAAAAGACACACTTTTAAAACTCATTGGATAACCTTCCTAGTGGGACCCCTGCCATACCTTGGTAAAGTGAAAACATGATAGGGATTCTAGTCTTTCCATCCTTTGTAGGATTTTATAAAGGTTGGGCCATATATTGGGTCAACAAATGGTGACTCCAGAGGTTGGTCCAGTTATTGTAGACCAAAATTCAAGATGTTTGGTTTGTCAAAAAGGTAGTTAACGATGAAAAAAGATTATGCATGTAATTTGTTGCAAGTATCATTGAGCTTGAATCATACTTTTTATGGAATCAAAATGCATAGATTAGTGTTGCAAATAGCAAGCAACATCATGAATCTATACTTAGTATTCCAAAGCCTCTCTCTGGGAATGAAGCAAGGGAAAGAAACAAAACTTGGGAAGAGTAAACTACCATTATTTTCGCAAGAGATAACTTTATAAATGATTAATTACTTGGCAAAGTGAAACTACAAACATATAAGAGGAAATTCAATATTCTGAATATTTGCATTCTTCAAGATCATATTGAAATAGTAACCTAGTTTCAAAATGATATGTGAAATTACAAGACTTGTTGTGATCCAAACATTCAAAACAAAAACTTCAATAAAAACAAAGCAAGCAAAGAAAAATAGAGAGAGACAACTGCAATCAAACTCTGAAAAATGAAAAGAAAAACATAAAAGTAAGACTTGTTGATGTAAAACATTATTTACTTATTATACTTATTATTCTTTTCTCTCTAGTTTGATATAATGCTTTAGATGTGAAACATTTGTAGTATAAGAGAATAACCTACCATCCTTGTCTTCTAGCAAGTAAGAATTGTTTCCAACAATAGAGGCAATTATTTATGGACCTTACCATAATTTATGGAATTTTGAGTGTTTCCCTATATCTACATGAGAAAAATGTAATGTCCCTTTCCAAATGGCCATTCTAGGAGGATGAATTAGTGGTATATTGTTGACAAAGAATTGGTCATTATATTTTGTCACTCCTGCAATAGTAAAAACATTGATATCAACAAAAGAAAAATTTTGAACGATTACAAGTCCATTGTGTATCCCTTAGTCTCATCTTTGCCACACATTTTTCAGATTCAAAATATGAGTTTGTATGCTCAATGTATCTAGGTTTACATATGATCTGAAAATATTTAGACACTACTTACTCTTGAAAATATATATATGCAGTATCTAACTTGTTTCCATATAATTTCTAGGATCTATTGAGGTGATTGAAAATTTTGTTAATGTTTGTTTTTATCCTTTTATCCCCATTTTTTGGATAACTAAGGAGATTATGTATCGAGGTCCTCGGGTTGTAGATATGGAGTGCCAAGAGACTACATGACTAGCAGTACCCTTTTGCACAGATGGAGACTCTTATCACCACCACAAAGGTCACAAATTTTCAAATGGAATCCACCACACTAGCTGGCTTTCGAAAGGTAGTGGGCCTTGCTCCATGAGGTACAAGTTAGTATTATGGTGAACATCATTTCAATATTTAAGGAATTTAAGTATGTTGTATCTTAGATTTCTCCATATTTTATGATATATGCTTGGAAATTATGAATTTTTCCTTGCTTCACCTTGGTGGTTGACATTGTGCCCTAGTAAGTGGTCTTCCTCGGGGATGGGATTTCTATTGGGAACTCCCTTGAAGATACATCATACCATTCCTGAAGATACTTACCACTTTCCATCATTATTTCCCCCGATTTCCTTATCTCTTGGGACTTTAGGGTGTATTGAACCAAGAAGGGGTTGCCCCTCATTCTATGGGAAGGAGGGGCTATAGGCCCATAGGGATTGATGTTGGGTAAAAGATAAAAGCCTATGTATGAACCTTCTAAAGACTTCACCTAGGGATCACCCAAGAAGTAAATGAAACACTTATCTCTCAGAAAAAGAGGACCTACAATCAAATATGATAAAGAATGCTTAAAAGGTTAGTTGGAGGATAGGAGGTCTCATCACGAGTCGATCTATCATTTCCATGGATATCTAGTGGTATAGCATTACCATCATCTGGTCACCAAACCAGGGTAATGACTCTTAGTTGCATGGCTAAGAGAAAGGGGGTCTCATCACAAGCCATCCTTCTCATTTCCACTAAGTTTTTGTGGGTGACATTTCTATTATCTAGACACCACGCTAGGGCAATGGCCCTCAATATTTCCTTAAAATTATGAAAGAATGGAAAAATAATGGGCTTGGAAAAAGTGCATTATGGACGAAGGTACCACACACACTCTACAAAGGAACCCATGAATGAGACACTACGACCTCTTGTATGTCATGAGCTCAATGCCCATTGAGTCTTGACCCTAACCACTTCACCCAATTTACATGGGTTAGAGAAGGATCTCTTGGAAACTCTCCTTGACCTAGGGAAAGATATACCCAATATGACACCTTGTCAACCCTCCCATATTCAAGCTTTACAAGTCGCATAATGTCTTTGAGCACTTAATTGTTTGATATAGTGATCTTTGATGCACATGCTTAGGTGGCTCATTTATTGATTGGATTCACTTATCATGATGTTATGAATTGAGATCATTGGAGGGTGTTCTTATTTGTCTTTGTATGACCTAGTTGGTGGATGATTTTAGAAGAACAAGCCTAGCTTGGGCTTCCATGGGGCTTGAATCCCATAGGTGGATTCCATGGGCCTGCATGCCGTATGAGAAAGATCAAACTTGGAAGTCCTAAAATATGACTTGGATGACATAGCCTAGCCCCCACATGCCAAAAGTTTTTCCTAGGAGAGGAAAAACGTCACTTCTAGAGGCATGACATCACCTAGAGGGGTTAGGGTTTGGTGGTGTGGTTGATGCATTGACACTTGGAAATTTTGAGGAGAATTGGGCTTTGACCATGAAGGAAGTAATTTGAATACTTTAAATGTGGCTTTGAAAAGGATAGCCACCCTCCTCCTACACCAACTACTTGCTCCTAGTGCCAAAACATCCCTTAAAGGGGTGACGTCCTTCTAAAATTAGGGTTTTTTTATGTGCAAAAGTGAATTTTAAATTAATTGTTTAATATTACTTTGTTAAGGGGGGAAGATTAGGGTTGTTGACACCTAGTCTTGTGGTTTACCCCTAATTATGTGGAAAAATTATCTTAATGACATTTTGTATAAATAAGAGATCATAAGATCTCATTTTATCATAGCTCTCCCTCTTGTGAGAGGCTCTTGGACTGAAATTTTTGCTACACTTGGAGCATTTTGCCTCTTATTCTATGGAATAATGTTTTTTGGTTATGGTTTGATGATGATGATGGTTCACTATCTCTAGAAGGTCATTCTCTTGTGTTTGTGGAGGTTTACTTTGGAATGTAAAATATTTTTCTTGAATGGTATGGTCTCTCTACTTTGTTATTATCATTTGTGATTCAAGTAAGGTTGTTTTGGCAAAGGCTAGATAGGGAGTATAAGGATATACACCCCTATAGTATTTTCAACCACTTTATCAATATTTTTTACAAGGGTTTATTTGAGGAAGTAACAGGATTTACAACCCTCATCTTCAAACCCTAGATAGGTTGCTTTCCTTGGGAAGCAAGAGGATTTACACCCCCAAGGATTTAGTAACCCTATCTCTTTCTTCTTGACCCCATTAACCCATATCCAAAGGCACTAGTATTACATTGGAGAAATAAATTGTTGGCTTTGTAAACATGATTCTTTCAAGTTTTAAATCTCTCTCTTTTGGATAATGATCTTGATGCCTTGGGGATCCTTCCTCCCTTAGGGAATCATCTTTCTCCCACAAATTAATATTGTTGTACTAACTTGTTTCCTACAACCATTATGATGCATAAAACTCTAACCCTAACTAATAATATCTCACAAACTAACTATGATTTCCCGTTCCCAAGAGTAGGCCAACAAGGAGTGACTTAGTAGTCTATTTGTTCATGTAGACTATAGTTAGGCACAAACATGGAACAAGAGGAGAAATAAGGGTGATTCAATGGCTAAATGATGAATTAAGCCAAAACACATAGGAAAAGTCACTTAAGCCTAAGTCAATAGAGAAATACAATGAAAATGTGTTAAGGGGGGAATTAATTAATTAATTACTCACCTTAGGAGGAAAATAATCTAGATTAAGTGATATGAATGGAGAATTAGATCGGGAAGAGTATAAAGGGAGGAATTTGACCTAATTCCTCATTATGTTATGATTTGATGTTATGATAGTTTCGAGAGGAGGAGGAAATCGACCCCCTTATTGTTTTGTGGATTTCTAGAGGAAACCACCACCATTGATCGGTTTCGGTGTTGAGAGACACACCCTAGCCTATCATAGATACCATCCAGGTATTTCACCATGATATTTAGGAAATCCAGTTTGCAGTGATTGTGCATCTCAACCAGTGAGGGTGCAAGGGTTAGAGAGAATGCTTTGTGTAGTCATGCAAGACAGGATTATCTTTCAGATTCCTTCCAACCCAGTTTTGATCTAGCCAGGGCACATATTTTGAGCCACCAGTCATCATTTTCCGACGTTGGAATCTCTCAGAGCACAATAAATAGATAGATAGTGTGCAACTCTTGAGGAAGTACATTTGGGGTTCCAGGGGGTATTTCAAATCAGTTTCGAGGAAACCCTTCCGACCCATTACAGAGGAGACTAAGATGATCGTTTTGAGACATATATTGTCATATTTTCCTAGTGGGATCACTAGGGCGCACTCCCACAAACCACGAGGTGCGAAAACCCGCAAGGGGTGACACCCGAAGCTTTAGAGGTCGGATATTCAGTTTGAAAATTACCAGGATCACCCTAGAGGACAGGGAACTCCTTTTGGGATAGTTTCCAGTCCATTCTGATGAGTATAGACACCAGGGAAAGTTTTCCAGTATGCAACAGTTGTTGTGAGCTTCCAGAACTGCATTTTGTCGATTTATATGTTCATGCAGAGATCAAACTTCATCTTTTGATCATGAGTATTTCATGTTAGTTTCTTTGTATTCCAGTGATGATCCATGAGATATAATTGATGATTAGTTTATCTTCTCCAACACATTATTATATTTCTTGCTTTATTCCTAATAATACATATGAGCGAGATGTTTTGTCCTTTCTTTCGCATGCATCATATATACTTCTAAAACACTAATTAAATGAAACACACATGCGAAAATCACCAAGCATGTTCAAAAATTAACTCAAACACATCCAAAAACCCCCACAGTATAAGATCCGAGTGATAAAATAGTATTTCAACAGTAGATATCAAGATCAGTTGGATCAGGGATATTTCAGTGGTATCAGAGACTTCTTCCTGCCAGCCTGTGAAGAAGTGCTTCTCATGACCCCATGATTTCAGAAACATGTGAAGAATACTTAGAGGGTCAAGGACCCCATGGGGGAGACTACATTTAGTACTACAAAGGGCATAGAAGAGATAAGAGAGATAGAAACTGAGGGGATTACACTCCCTTTCACACTCAGTCAGATACAGACCCAGAGTTATAGGACAAAGAGCATATCATTTTAGACATAGAGGCTGATATAGAGAGAACTATGGGTGAGATGCATGAGACACTCGAGGGTAGGGGGAAAGGCCTCGAGACACATGTTGAAAGTACGCAGGCCATGTTGAATGACCTAGCTAGAGGACAGAGTGACATGATGAATGCCATACAAAAGATGGCTATCAGTGCATAGATGCACCACCATAGCATGAGCACTATATGTGCCAACACCCCAAGAGGAGAAAGTGGTTCTGGAGGACAACATGGAGGTGGGACCAGTGGCTCCAGTGGATCTCAGAGTGGATCTAGTCCACACCCTTCACCAGTATGAGCCTACACATCATCTGGAAGGATTCCTCAAGATTTATACCCATAGTTGCAGTGAGGACAACCATTAGGACAACCATTGGGATAGTCATGACAGGCAGGAGGATAGACGGGTCAGATATAGGTGGTGCCACAGGATCCATTTGGGGAGTACATGAGAGACTACTTGGAACTAGTATCATATTTCCATGAATACATGAGTTTGATGGACTATTGTTCGATCATATATAAAAACAGACCCTGAGAGGCACAGAGGGGAAATGGGAAAACTCACAATATTCATTTCATCAAGAAACTGGGAAAGATTAACATTCCTACTTTTGATGGATCATCATGATGCTCATCCAAGGCATGGGTCCAAAATCTTGACACATATTTCAAGATTAAAATGATGACAGAGTCAGAAACTATCAACTTTTCCACCTTGCACTTGGACGGGGAGGCTCATGAGTGGTGGTACCATGGGTTGGTGACCTTGGGTCACTGCCACATTATGAATATTTGGAGATGTTTGATATGAGAGATCCAAAGCTCCACTTCAGGAACCTTACATAGTTGAGATAGACCATATCATTTGAGACCTTCGTCACAGATTTATAGCGGAAGGAAGTGGTTTTATTAGATATATCAGATCACATCATGGTGATGTTGTTCACTGAGGCATTGACAAATCCATTGAGGGTTTGGATTAGGGATTTGAAGCCTCACACCCTACAGGAGGCCATTATGCACATGAGAGACATGGGGGACTCAATGCTAAAACCCAAAACCTTTACCAAACCCTTTGTACCACAGAGAGACAAGGATAAGAAAAATACTCAAAGGGAATGGAAGGGTAAACCCAAGTTGGATGATGACATGAGATGAGACTTGATGAGGAAGAAGCTTTGCTTCCCTTGAATAGACCCTTGGGTCCCAGGGCATAGATGCATGGGAAAGGGAGAGATCCACTACATTGAGGTGGAATTCAGCAGTGAGGAGGAGGATGAGGATATCGGGTCACAAGAAGATAGTGATTCAGAGTATGAGATCGCACATGATATAGAGCAACAATCGAAGAAACCTCAGATACTGATATGGGCACTGTTGGGCACAGGCCGATTTTGGGGAAAAAGGCATGATGTGGAGGACAAAAAGTTGGCAGAAAATCATGCGAGGTGCGCATGCAAGAAGAAGGGAAATAAAGACAACTGGCAGGAAAAACAACGAAGGAAAATGCACATGTAGAGGAGAAAAGCGTGCAAGGCCAACATGCAAGAAGACCTAACTAGGTTAGCATTTTGGTAAGAGAATGTAACAACCGATGAGCCAAGAATATATATAAATAGACACCTAGGAGGTATAGGGGGGGTTCAATGTCTTTGATGGTTGTTATGAGTTACTCACGCGAGATAGATTAACAAGTTTATGACCCAAATATGATTTGATGCCTTTTTGTAATTTGTTGAGCTATGGGAGGGAAAAGTGACTAGACCTTGATGGTTAGATCACAGGTTGAGGAGCCTGGTATGATCTAGTCAACCCCGTAAAGGTCAAGGATTATTTTTTATGAATGTATGAACAAAGTTGAAGTGTGTGCGGCACCAGATATGACAGAACCCTAATAAAAGATCCTTAGAGCCAAATATTTGTGGACATAGCCTAGGAGGGGGTGAACCATGGTAAATAATGTGTTGTGTGGAATGATTATTGTTTATGTCTTTGTTGTCAATGTTTAGATCTTAAATGAATTCTTTGATGAAGCATTTAGATCTATTGATTTACATGCATGCATAAGGAACAACAAAATAACTAAGATCGATGAATGACATAATATTGATTTAATAACTAGTTAGAACTCTTAGCGCACAACTAATAGACCCCATTCAATACTGGACTGAAAGTACTTGAGTATTGTAGTCACCCATTAAGACTATCTCATGTGAGACTGTGTAGTGCACTCTATGTACTACATTGCCTTTTGGTTTACTAGGAGTGTCGATAGTTTTAGGGGCTTTGTTGGATCCCTAATAGACTTGAACTTGGGTCAATCATGTTAAAGATATAGATTAGATAAACAACCAAAAGATGGTTCCATTTCTGGTTGGAACAACATAGGATTGAGTAGATGGGATCTGTTGAAGATCTATTAAAAGAGGGTAAGATCTGTGGAAGGTGGGTCAAAAGAATACTGAATCACATGGTAAGAAGGTGAGAAGAATGTGTCTCTAGAAGGGGATGTTGAGACCGTGGAATCCCACAAAAGAAGAAATCAAAAGATGGCTAAAGACAAAAGAGCTAGATTTTTTGCAGAAATATAACATAAACCCTAGAGTAACACCACACAAATATCTTGAGAAGTATGTGTTTATTGATTTGCATGAAGCCTTTTTCTATGATTTTCCACACTTATTGTAGGAGTGGATATTTAGGTTGAAGGATAACCAAGTAACAAATTGGATTTGACAGTTAGAGTGGACCTTAGTTCAGATCAAGTAGTTACAATAGGTGAATAACAAATTCACTCGTGGAGTAGGATTTTGGCTCAACATTATTGTAGCAGGATTTATAACATAATTTGTAGTAGATACCGCGAAGTCGTACAACAAGAGTTTCTACACTGGCCTCGAGGAAGGTATATTATATCACTGTATACTTATATTAAGATATTTCTCTATAACAAAGGTGTAATGACAATGGAATCAGACAACTAATCTTCCTTGCGTGTGTGGGGGAAGGGGGGAAGCACTGAAAAAAAAAGGAGAAATGGAAGGAGAAAGGGATAAAGGAAAGAAGGAGGAAGCCTTGGACCCAATCATGATGGACAATGACTAGATCAATCGAATCATGGTGACAACTAGAAATACCCGCAGTGGAGTACCCTACCAATATAAGGTGAGCACCAAAATGAGAGCCATAACCGCAAGGGAAGGCTTGGAAAGTGATGAAGAGGAGGTAGAGTATCTTTGAGTTGTGGAGAATATTGAGGAAATCCTGCATGTGACATATGAGAGGAAGATGAGAGTTCCAAGAGAGGGAATAGAAGGAAACAATCATATCCATATTAATGTCAGTGTGGAACCCATAAAACCATGTGTGACTAACACACCAAAAAAACACCACCATTTAGACAACTGAATTTTGAGAGAAGGAAGACAAAATTAAGTACATCTACACAAGGAACAACAACTGGGGGAGCTAGTTCAGGAATCATTAGTCAAGTATCTACACTGCATGTAGGTATCAGTTCAACATTCAAGATGATAGGACATGATCCTACCATTCGGTTACAAACATTTCGAGGATAGGCAACAAAAGACCCTGAGAAACACTTATTTATTTGTGAAAATATCTTGAAATAAAAACAGATCACTAATGAAGATACTAAACTTGCACAGCTATTCATCACGCTAAGAGACCATGCACTAGACTGGTACATGAGTCTAGACGTAAACAGTGCACCTAGGACGACAAGGACATTGACAAACATTAAGAAATTACCAATTAATGAGTTCCAAAAGCTGAGCTCGGAGGATCAATACATGAACGAGACGATAAAAATCCGACAAAAACAAGGATAATCTGTCTAGGAAATTGACCAATGATTTAAATGTTTGAAAGGGAAACTGAGATATTCCATGACTAACATGCAATATATGCATTTGTTTGTAAATTCTTTGTTACCACACTTGAAATACCCACTCAGACAACACAAATTCCAATCTTAAGAAGATGATCTATAGGAAGCCTTGAAAATGGAGGAGAATCAGTACCACAAGACATATCCAGCTATAGAGGAGTTGAAGGACGATCTGAAGAATCTTAGCTTTCAACTCAATCAGAATAAGGGTAAGGACAAGCACAAAGCTGTTTGGTGTACCAAATGTAGAACATAAGGGAACCATAAGAAAGAATATCTAACATTCATGCAGTATATGCAACAGGGATGCCAAATCCATTGTTGACAGGAGGACCTTGGTGTTAAATTTGCAAGACGCATAGGCATGATCCATATCATTGTCCTATGATGCATAAATAACACACAATACCAAAGAATGCACATTGCACTTTTTGAAAATTAGTAGGCCACGATGACAAAGACTGTAGAACCATGGATCTGATGAGGGAAAGGATGTCATACACATATAGGGTGCAAGCTTAAATGATGACAGGTCAAGTGACACCGAATTTTAATCTGGAACCACAATATAATATTATGCCACAACAATATAACAACACGTAGTTGTAGTATAACACTGTGCAACCCCAATATAACCCTGTGCAGTATAATCAGGTACTGCAATACAATACACCACGTGGAGATCGAGATGGGTATAGAGGGGGAGGATGAGGTAGAGGAGGATTTGGACACAAAAGAGGTCCATTAGTGTGCCATAACTACCAATAACCAGGGCACTATGAAAGAGAATTCCCTCTACCACCCATGACATGCATGTATTGTCGCGCAACAGATCATGATACAAAATATTGCACAACACTGTTGGGGAAGATACAGTAGAAATATAATCCAAACAATCAGAACGTACAGTGGATCTCTATAGAATCTAGATAATATGACAGGAAAATTGTTGGCTCTTGACCAAGTTTTGGGAGTTTCTTGGTCATGTTTACCTATTTTGGGACTTCAACAGCCCGTCGAAGGAGGAGCGCAAGTAGAAGCGGAGATCACGGTATCTTGGCCCACTTTTTGGGTTTTTGGGAATATGTAACTAGAATGGGATGTCATCCCATGGGTTTACCCATGTTTAGGCCTATTTTGTAATATATAAATAGATGCCTAGGCTAGATAGAAGTATTAGTGCATCTATGTGATAGAGGTCGGTGTGCTAAGTGCTAAAGGAATGGCTAAGTGCTATATCTATGCGATCAAAGGATTGCAAGTGCTCTGTGCATACTGTGTGAGACTTGTAGAGCTGAGTGCAAGTTCCTGTGAAAGACTGTAGAAGGATTTCTGCTATAACGCAAGGAAGAAGGATCTAGTGAGTTGCATAGATCTTTTGTCCTGTGCGGAGTAAGGGTTTTGAATATCTATGCTTGTAACCGATTGAGAAAAGAATATAAAGAAGAAGAGTTGGTGGACATATCCCCAGGGTGGGGGTGAACCACATAAACACTGTGTTGTGTGCTTTGTGCTTTGTCTTGATGTATTATATGTGAAATGATCTGATATGTTTAGATAGATCTATTCATGCTTGGTGCTTATTATATGTTAAAATGTTAGATCTGATCTAGATATTCATGCTTAGTGCTTGATATGATCATTCTGACCCATTTGTATATGCTAAGTGATTGAATATTGTAGATTGGTGTGAATTTTGCGAAGCTCTGTCTTATAAGTGAAGTGGTTATTGACTGTATGTTGCAGAACTAATGGTGCTAAGTTCTTATTAAGTATTATAATCACAGATATGTGTCCCAACTAAGGTTGTAGACACTTGAGTCCTGCAACCACCCCTGCCACTACATCGGCTGAGACTTCATCTTCTTCGCAAGTGTTGTCAATGTTGATTAAGGATAGTTGTCATTGATGTCAACCCTTGAAGAAAGCCCCATAGCACAAAGGTTTGGGTAATGGACCCAATATTGTTTTATGTAAATATGACTCATTATTGTTTTGTCATGGTTGATAAGAAGTAAATATGGATGAACTCCAAAGTGGTCCCCTTATGGTGAAAGCCCTCACATGAAGATGCTTTGCAGAGTAAGAGAACCCATGATTAATTATGGAATAATGACATGAAGGATAGTGAATTTTTCAAGGAAACTATCCTATATGGATAGTTCTTATCATGCCATTTCTGGTGGTATGTAGAAAGTCACATAACTCCTCACGGTTAGAGAGTCATGACCATGTGAAGTTGGAGAACCTAGGTTTGGGTAATGGACCCAAGTTTGTTTGATGGATAATGGTATTATTTTTGATATATTTGAAGGTAATACTACTATATGGATAGTACATTTCATTCCATTTCTGGTGGTATGTGGAATGTCATATAACTCCTCACGGTTTGAGAGTTATGGCCTTACGAAGTTGGAGGACCCTCATATGTCATCTAGAAGCCTCAAAAGGTCAAAGTAGTCAAAGTGGTTTAAGAGATTTTAAAAGGTAAATAATAAAGTGAAGTGATGAGTGTAT
>ML811411.1:51533-105974 GCA_009831015.1 Picea engelmannii | reverse complement strand
GAAGTGACATAAATGGTATAAATAAACATCATTATACATTCATTTGATAAAATTCAAATTTCAGAGGAAATCAGAAGTAAAGAAGGCCAAATTTCAAGGGAGGATGAAGTCTTTTGGTGATGTGTTCTAAGGTATGTTATTTTTCAGGTCATCTCACCATTTTTTCTATAATGTTTTTTCTAGAATGATTCATATGGTTAAATTTCTATGGTATTTAGAAGACATATCAAGGTACCTCTAGTAAAAATTTCATCTCTTGATTCACTATAATTATGGAGATACACTCTGTGGAAGATAGGGTTTGTGACCAGTCCTGAAGCTAGTCAATAAACATGTGTTACGGGTAAAATAGTCATAACTTCTTCATATAGAATACAAATGACATGGGAAAAATTTCATTGGAAAGAGTACGAACTTTAGTTTCTTGTGTGTGATTTTCAGAATCAGATGTTAAATATTGAGTGCGGGGCATGCTGTGCAAGTTCACTCTTCTGAATAGACCAGAATTGAATAAAGTCTACCATTCTTTCTATAACTTGTTTTTGAGGAGGATTCAAGGAGTGAAGATTGAATGAGTTTCAGAGAATACATTGAGTAATATTATCTATAGGATCAAAGTACTCCAAGAATTGAAGAATCGCAGAAATTGAAGAAGTCTCAGAAAGCATTATTAGGTTCTATGTGATGATTGGTTGATGGTGATGATTTAATGTAAAGTTTTATTATCTTTCATATATTCTTGGGTGGAAGGAAGGGGCAAGGATGGAGAGTTCAAATCTCTCTTGATATTGGAGGATTGTATCTTCCTCTTGGAGGTTTATCCCTCCCTTTACATTTGGAAGATGCAACTACCTTTGGAAGTCATTACTTCCCTTGAACAATAACTACTGATTATTTCTCATATATTGTGCATGGTGTACTGTGGTGTATTGGTGTAACTCTTATACTATTGTTCTTTTCTCATTGGATATAATTGAATAATTTAAGTATAAGTTGAAAAAGGTTTTAAATTGTACTTGATATTGATTCACCCCCCTCTCAGTATCAACAAAATGTACCACAAACTCTGAGGGAAATTTATAACAGAGGATAGTCAATCACGTCCATGCTAGAAGGAGAACCAACATAGAGTTTAGATTGAATGCCAGCATCGAAGATTTTAACGTGAGCGATGTGATATTAGATCTGGGATCTGAAGTGAATGTGTTTCCCAAAAATACATGGAAATGAATGGGAGAACCTACCTTGGGCTACTCACCAGTCCAACTGAAGTTAGAAAACCAACACAAAGTTCTACCAATAGGGAGGCTAAAAGGAGTGACAGTAGATCTGGATGAAGTGCACACTAAGGCAGACTTCAAAGTGATCGAAATTGTGGATGGAACAACACCATATCCAACATTACTAGGATTGGATTGGGTGTATTACAATCAAGTGATAATCAACCTGACGGCCAGGAAGATGACATTTGATTCAGGAAAATACAGATTCATTGCACCTCTAGATCCATCAAAAGATGAAAGATTTGTGGGACCAACATGTTTAGACCTGGAATAAATTAACCAGCTGTATTGGACCACCACGCGCACCTAAGATTACATCAATCCAACTGTCGATGGTGTACTTAGTCGGAGAAGTATCACATCATATGCTTCTGACTCAGACATGGGTCTGGAGAATTGGAAGCAGTGCCTACATGAGGTCTCAACCAGAAAATGCACCCAAATAGACCACGCAGTAAGATGGGTTGGGACATAAGTCAAAGAACATAGAAGTTTCCATGGAATCAACAACTTGGAAGAATTCCTAACAAAATATGAAGATGAAGTATCATAGAGTTAGAGATTTTTATCTCTCGACATCACACTTAAGGCTGCACCTGCAAGATGGTGAGGCACACACAAAGAAATAATCAAGGACTAGTACCAATGTAAATGATCACCGTGCATTAGGTTTGGTGCAACACAAAGAAGCAACCAACATCAAAAGTATGATGGAAATGGGGCACAAGCGAAACACTTGGAGAAGTGTAGAGAGTTGTGGAAAATGACACCCCCAAAAGAATGGCCTCATCATTTTGTACACACATTAGAGGGAATACCAACAAATTGGTATACAGACCAGGAACTTCACATAGGAACTATGAATTGGACAATACTACAACAAAAATTTACAGTCACTTTCTCATTTGAACATGAGAACCCCAACATAGATGCAACACTTAAGAAAATAAGAGGGGTGATATTAATTAAGGAAACTGAAGTTGAACTCATGGCAAAAGAAAAACAACAGAACAAATAGATAGTGAAAGAATTGTTGTCATGCTACCATGTGCAGGAAGAAACACCAGATGAAGAAAATTTGCGCAATATTCAGATTGAGGAAGTTGAAGGCGAAAGAGAAGTGGAAGGTCCACCTCTAGAATAAGATGTAATTGTCATGCCAATCAAGGTAAAGATAGTCAACATTGGGACAGTTGAGAATCCCAAAATGGCCAGCATTGGAGACTACTGGGATGAGTAAACGATGGACAAGATAACATATTTACTGCGCGAGTAGAGTGACTTTCTCCCAACCACCTTTACATTAATGAATGGTATCACAGGATAACTTGGAGAGATGAATATACCTCTCAAACTGGAGGCAAGATCTATCATACAGAGGACTTACTGGTTGAACCCTATCTACAAGCATAAGGTAAGAGAAGAAATCGACAGAATGATGGAAGTAGGAATTATAGAACCAATAGAAGAATTAGAATGGATAAGCCCCATGGTAGTTCAGGAAAAAAATAAAGGAGGCATAGGAATCTGTGTATATTTGAGAAATCTCAATGATTCTTTCCTACATGACCTCTTCCCTACACCCTTTACAAATGAAGTCCTATAAAATGTGGTAGGCCAGGAAGCATACTCATTCACTGATTGATTCTCAGGCTACCACCAAATTAAGATAGAACCAAAAGATCGACACAAGACTACCTTTGCAACATAATGGGTATCCTACCAGTACATAGTCATGCCTTTTGGACTGAAAAATGCACTAGCAATTTTCTCCAGAGTAGTCATTGCTTCCTTCAAAGAATTCATTCATCAGTTTCTAGAAGTATATTTGGATGATTGGATATTGTACAACCTGTTGAAGGATCATGTAGAGGTGTTGAGGCTGATGTTAGAAAGATGCAGGCAATGCCAAATATCCTTGAACATTAAGAAATGTATATTTGGAACACCCTTCAGAATTATATTGGGTCACATAGTATGAAAACAAGGTTTGATCATGGATCCTGCAAAGCTTGCAGTAATTGTGAACTTACCACCACCAAAATTAGTGCGCCAGCTGAGGGCCACATTAGGAAATACATGATATTACATAAAATTTATCAAGGAGTATGTGTAGATCATTGCACTGATGGAGAAACTACTTAAGAAGGATACTAAATTCCAGTGGAATGAGAGATGTCAGCAAGGATTGGACACCCTGAAGGAGACGATGGTCACGACACCCATCCTAGTCTTTCTAGATTAGGAGAAGACATTCCATGTGCATGTAAATGCATCAACCATAGCCCTGGGATCTATTCTAGTGCAACCAGGAGTAGGGGATTTGGATCAATCCATAACATTTGCAAGAAAAAAATTGTCAGACTTCGAGCAAAACTACAACACTACAGAGTGAGAAGGTCTGGAAATGGTGTATGCACTTCAAAAGTTCAGGAATTACCTACTTGGAAAACACTTTAAGATGTTCACAAATCATTCAACCCTTAAGTACCTATTCAACAAGCTAGTGTTGGGGGGGAGAATATGTCGATGGTTACTACTATTTCAATAATTTGAATTTGAAGTGATAGTGAAGCCAAGGAAGTTGAGCGTAGGAATTGATCACTTGTCAAGGGTCACCAATGGTGAGGAGCCTACAAACTTAGAGGATACCTTGCATGACACACAACTATTTTCAGTTTAGATCACGGATGATTATTTTGCTGACATTATTGAGTATTTAAGTACAGGGACTGCACCACAGGAATTTAACGCTTTGCAGAGGAAGAATCTGGTTGTCTGAGCAGCTAACTACTAGTTGATCATCGTGAACTTATACAAAATTAGGGTAGACAACATCGTGAGAATATGTGCACTAGAACATGAAAGGCCTAGGATACTGGCATAATCCCATGAAGGAATAGTGGGAGGACACTATGTAGGAAAAGCTACCACACAAAAGGTACTACGCGCAGGATTATGGTGGCCAACTATTCATCGAGATGCAAAGGAATATTGTCAACAATGTGATGTTTGTCAGAGGGTTGGCAAACCAAATAGATGGGATGAGATTCCCTTATACCCACAAGTAATGCTACAAGTGTTTGACAAATGGGTTGTTGATTTTGTTGGGCCAATTCACTCACCCGCAAGAATTTTAGGCACGTGATACATTATCATTGCGAAGGAATACCTCTCAAGATGGGTAGAGGAAGAACCAGTTAAATATTGCAGCGCATAGACAAAAACACACTTCCTGTATGAACATGTGTTCACCAGATTTGGATGTCGAAGGATCTATATGAGTGACGAAAAAGTAAAGAACTAAAGGGACAAATCTTGGCATGACCGACATATCAAGAGAAAAAGTTTCAAGGAAGGAGACCTAGTTCTACTGTATGACAACAAGTTTTTTCAACATCCAGGAAAGTTCAGAATGGATTGGTTGGGACCATATGAGGTCAAGACTGTCATAGATGGAGGAGTTGTACATCTGAAGGATTTGTAAGGGATAGAATATAAGGGCTTGATCAATGGGATTCGACTGAAGTTGTACAAGGAAAGTCGACCACCAACAACTTGACAATTACCACGAAGAAAAAAAAATCCGTGCAGAAATCCACGTGTGCAGGAGAGAAAATCAGTGCGATGAAAAGGAAAAATAGTCTACGAGCACAAGGAATTGAGTTAGCACAGTGAAATAAGAATATTGTACCAGAAGAAAAGGGTATATAATCCAAGGACTCCGCACTCTCAAAAATCCTAATGTGCCAGAAAAAGGACCAACACTCGGACAACGTGACAATTCGAAAAAGGATGACTGTGGAAATTAGGTGCCAACTAGCCACAATGGTTGAATCTGCAACAACCCGTACACAAAGGTAAATACCATAGCACGATGGAAAGGGAAAAATTTTGTAAACAAGACGCAAAGGAAAACAATTAGTACATACATTGGTACCACGTGTAGGACACGCCACCAAAAGTGAAAAAGGGACAATTGTCAGTGCATAATGGTTGTCACTCTATCATCCTACTATAAAGTTGTAAAAAGGGGGGAAAGGAAAGTGATTGTGTCAATTTCCAAAGAGAAGAATGAAGAGTTGAGTAAGAGAGCGATAGAGAGGAAATTCGATCGAGCAGTCATTGAGTCCACAAATTTCAACCCTAGACCTCGTCCCAATGTCGCCACCATGAGTTGGAGAGATGGGCAGGGCTGGAAAGAACACATGAAATATTGCTCGCGTGATAGACGCAAGGGAGAAAGAGACACATGTAGTGTTGGATGTGGATGAAATCCACACACCAGAATATGAAACAAACTTGGTAACAGTAGAGGAGGAGAAAAAACCTGCACAGGAGGTTGGGAAGATGGAGGAGGACCTTGAAAGAATGAAGTCCAATACTTAGTAGGGGCAAGGGAAATGACAGACCAAGCATGCCATGGGCTTAGTGCCATAGAGACATGAGCCAGAGGTAGCACAATTTGTAGTACATGAGGGTGTACCAGAAGTGGGGGCCTCATCCTTACAATCCAAATGGAAGGGCCAAGCTGAGAGCAACATGCATGGAGGGCCTTGGTTCTGCCAAAAATTATGAGTAGAGTGCGATTCGATGATGATATGGTCGGTAGAGTGACTGCCATCAAATACTCCAACCATGATGTGGCCTATTTTACTAAATTTCCAGACCCAGAGTCACAGGTATACATAGAAAGCAAGGGAGAAGGCTCATTAGGCATGCCACTGATAGAGCCAACGCAATGGATCCTGGGGATAAATAACACTGGAATCATGAACTTGCTAGATGCCACACACTTTGGCAGGGAAAGCCTATCAATGCTTGTGTCAAGCAACTTCTTTCACGCATACATGGAAGAATTTTATGGATGGATAGGTCAATGCCTATCACTTTGGACCTCATCACAGGAATCACAGGGCTACCCACAAATGGGGAAAAGATAGAGCATTATTTGGAGGGAAAAACAAGAGCCAATGCCATCTAAAATGAGATCAAGGCTAAGTATGACATAGAGAGAGGAAACAGGGGAATCAGGATCAATGACATCAATGATCCTATGACAAGGTTCGCCACTAGAATCCTCGGATGCAAAATAATGTGCAAGTGTCACAAAGAGGAAGTATCGGCTGGTGTGGTCGATGCCGCTACGTAGTGTGAAAAGGGGAGATCGATGAGTTGGGCCCCATACCTACTAAATTCATTTTTGGAGGACTCCAAGGATACACAATATTGGGGCTCTGATTTCCACTATTCGTGGTTACTCATCCTCATTGGCCTCATTGGTTGGAAAGAACCATTCTACTACAAGTACATGGAGAGACCAGGGAAGTGTGGCGTAGAATAATACATCTCATTATGCAGCAACACAAACCCCAAGAGAAAGAAAGCGAACACATATATCTTTTCGAGGTACTTTGCAAAGATGAAGGAACTTATTGTAGATACATGGCATTTTACACCAGAGACCGTCCAGGAGTTTGGATAGGTTGCCAATTTCAGGGCAACGTACCACATTTTATGGATGCAAGCCTAGTGCAACAAAACCAAGGGATGGCTACAACTAAAATATTGTGTCACGTAGAAAGAAATCCAAAGAGAGGTCCAGGAGTGGCCTGAAGAATGGAAGGTACCCAAGATTCCAACCACGATACAAAGACCACGAGCTTAGACGCAGGACAGACCAACCCCAACATACCAAACATGCACCAATGGGGCATGAACTAAGAAGAGGAATTTCTAAGGCCAAGAGGGGGAAGCATCCCAGCCAAGAAGAAACCATGCACATAGAATATACCACCAAGGGGGTCTACGCAGGATCCACCACGCACAAAAAAACCACCAATACACTCAATGGGAGAAGTGTGCACAGAAGAGACAAACATAGGGACCTAGTAAATCCATGAGGCAGAAGAAACATGTGCAAGGACACACGAAATCCCTGAGGGGGGGGATAAAGGGAAAGGAACCCAGGATATTCCTGACGCTAGAGAAACAACGACAAACATTGCAGGGGATACCCAGAGGCCCACTAGTCCCATGCCATTAGATACCCAGGAGAAGTGGTCGGGGGAGCACACCAGTGGTGGTAAAAAGATGGAAAAGGCACACAAAACATAGAGACATATCTCACTAACCCCAGATGATGTGGAGTTAGTGGCGACAACAGTCGAGGAGAGAATGGCTAAAGTATGGAAGAATGCAGAGAATCATAGGGCTTTAATCATCGATCAAGTGAAAGAGGTGAAAACTGCGCTGGAGCAGTTAAGGATCGGGGTAGCATAGGAACCAAAAGAAACATCCACGCAGGCTAAGGAAGCAATGCTAGTGCCCGAGACATTGTGTTTGTAGCACAACTAAGCTCCAATTTCATCATCACACCGGAGATGATGTTCATTGACGAAGGAACAATGCAGAAACTCCTTAAATACATCAAGACGTTGGATGTGGCATTGGCCAAGATTCCAACAAAAGAGTTGTACAAACTTCAGGTGATCATCATGTAGGAGATTCAGTCCAGAGAAAGAGCATACGCCACAAACCTACAGATATCCCAGACAAAGACCATCTCGATGAAGGAAGCCCTCAACCTTGAGGCGCAATAGAAAGAGCAAGTTCAATAGAAAGTGGAGGAGATGGAGAAAAAAATCCACATGTTGTTTCAAGAAATTCCTGAAAGCACAAGCGAGGAGGCAGGGTCGTCGGAAGAAAAGTTGCACAGGATAGAGTTTACTATCCAGGAATACAAGGAGAAGATCAAAGAACTGGAGGAGTGTATCGCATCGACTAATCCTCCAAAAGTTAGAGTGCAGCGGGAACATGAGGAAAAAGAAGCTATGGAGGCCATCGAAAAAAGCATATTGACAGTCACTGAGTTGTTAGAGAAGAGTGTGCAGCTCTCGACTCACCTCCTAGAGGATGAGAGCCTCCAGGAATTGCAAGAGAAGGAAATCAAATTCCACACAGTAATGGTGAAGGTGAAGTAGTGACAGAAAATAATGTCACTACTGGAGAAGATCAAAATGACCACAGAGCTGAAGGATCTACAGTTGGAAGAGAAAGAAATGCAAGCCCAAAAGACAACAAGACATGTTTTGTTGGAGCCCCTGCAAGAAAAGGTAGAGAAGTTGGTCATGGAGAGTGACACAACTAACAAGAACATTGAGAAGATTGGATCCAAAGGCAGAGAGATACTATAGTATCCTATCAAGGAGCAGGTGTTCACTGCTATGGCCGACAAGAGGAGTCAACTTCAATAATAGTGCCAATAGATAATGAAGATGTATGACTCACTACAACAGGCAGTATCCGAAGTAGGAAGAAAGCAGTGATAGGGGAACAAGTCAAGCAGTGACTCGGGATGCGTCATGATGTCAGTGTTGGGGTTCTGTTAGGAAGAGTCCCATTTTGGGGAAAAATGCACGACATGGAGGAAATATGGTTGGTAGAAAAGCATGCGAGGCATGCATGCAAGAAGAAGGGATAGAAATACAACTGGCAGGAAAAACAATGGACAAAAATGTGCATGCAGAGGAGAAAAGCGTGCAAGGCCAATATGCAAGAATACCTAACTAGGTTAGGGTTTTGGTAAGAGAATGTAATGACTATTGAGGCAAGAATAGATATAAATAGAAATCTAGGAGGTCTAGGGGGGGTTCGGTGTATTTGATGGTTTTTATGAGTTACTCATGCGAGATAGAGTAACAGGTATGTAACCCAAATACGATGTGATACCTTTTTGTAAGTTGTTGATATATGGGAGGGAAAAGTGACTAGACCTTGAGGGTTAGATTGTAGGCTTAGGATGCTAGTATGATCTAGTCAGCCTCGTAAAGATCGAGGAGTTTTTTTTATGAATGTATGAATGGAGTTGAAGTGCACGTGGCACCAGATATGATTATTGTTTATGTATTTTCTGTCAATGGTTATATATTAAATGAATTCTTTGATGAAGTATTTAGATATGTTGATTTGCATGCATGCATAAGGAACAAAAAAATAACTAAGATCGGTGAATGACAAAATATTTCTTTAATAACTAGTTAGAAATCTTAGCGCACAACTAACAGAGCCCATTCAATTTTTGACTGCAAGAACTTGAGTATTGTAGTCACCCATTAATACTATCTTGGGTGAGACTGCATAGTGCACTTTGTGTACTGTGTTTCCTTTTGGTTTACCAGGAAGGACAATAGTTTTAGAGGCTTTGTTGGATCCCTAGTAGACCTGAACCTGGGCCAATCATGTTAAAGGTATAGATCAGATAAATAACCAGTAGGAACAACCCAAGAAGGAAACAAAAAATCATAGAGAGGTGAAAGGGGGAACCATAACAACCCTTTCTGGAGTACGCAGGTACAACACTCTCAGGCTCAAAGGCCTTGTATAGGGGAAGTGCATGACCACTTTAGTTGATGGTGGGGCCACCCACAATTTCATAAATGCATCCTTAATATTCAGGAGGAGTTTACGCACTAATTTTTTTTATGGATTCCATGTGGAAGTGGTAGATGGATACATGATGACATGTTTGGATATGATCCCAGACCTAGAGCTCAAACCAGGAAACTACACCCTGAGCGATACTTTCTATGTAGTTGACCTATCAGATATTGATGCAGTATTGTGGGTATAATGGTTATATTCATTGGGGGAGATTGGGTTCAACTATCATATGTTTACCATGAGCTTTAGAGATGCTAGTGTATAGAGAGTGGTACTGAGAGGCATGTCGACAGGAGCACCATGAGTAGTATTAGTGAAATAGATGGAGCGACTCTTCCGTCACGGTGATGTAGCCTATGCAGCTGAGTGTTTGATCACCACTCATAAGGATCCAAAGAGCAGAGAGAATTACCATCCACAGATAAGATATCTTATGAGTCAGTATGAGCCAATGTTTGGGCCGATAGCACCATGGAGGGGCTACATCACTGATCACCATACCCTATAGTCACCCCAAGAGGTTCAAGGATGAGATTGATAAAGCAATCAAATAATTTATTGCGATGGGGCACATCAGGCCCATCACAAGTCATTTTTCCTCTTTAGTCATTCTGGTACTAAAGAAGGATGGCACATTGAGGATGCACATTGATTACAAAGCTCTCAACAAGAAAATGATTAGGAATAGGTACCCGATTCCACGCATATATGAGTTGATGGATGAGTTACATGGGGTATTTTTCTTCACCAAGATTGATCTGTAGTCAGTATATCATCAGATCAACATCAGAGAGAAGGATATAGAAAATACAACATTCAGATGCCATTTCAGACATTTTTACTTATTGGTCATGTGTTTGGATTAACCAACTCACCTTCCACTTTTCAGTCTTGTATGAACCACATTTTTAGAGGACAGTTGTGGAAATACCTTTTGGTATTCTTCGATGATATATTGATTTACAACATGATGTTGGATGCTTATATGACACATTTGGAGGAGGTCTTGGGCATTATGAATGCACAATCATTATATGCCAAGGAGTCCAAATGTGAGTTTGGCATGCGGGAACTATTGTATTGGGGTCTTATCATCAATGAGAAGGGAGTACAGGTTCATCAGGAGAATATTAGGGCCATTTTGGATTGGCTAACACCCAAGAACCTCACAGAACTAAAGGGATTATTTGGGTTATGCATTTACTATAGGAGGTTCATCAAGGGATTTTCACAATTGGGAGAACTACTCAAATATTTGACTAAGAAGGGTTCCTTTCATTGGACAGAGGAGTCACAATAGACATTTGAGAAAATGAAGGAGGTTTTGAGAACATGCCATGTTCTATCCCTTTTGGATTTATCACAACCATTTGTCTTAGAGTGTGATGCATTAGGGGTGGGGTTTGGAGTAATTTTGATGCAGGGAGGCCATCCCATTGTGTTCGAAAGCAGGAAGTTCAATGATTTGGAGATAATATTCTCTATTTATGACAAGGAAATGCTAGCAAAGACTCATAGTTAGTATATTTGTAGTGAAGACTGATCACAACAGTCTCAAGTATTTCCTGGATAAAAAAGACCTCAGTGAGAGACAACATAAGTGGGTCTCGAAGATCCAAGCCTTTGAATTTGAAATTTAGTATGTCAAGGGAAAGAGGAACATCATAGAAGATTCCTTGTCCAGGAGGCCACTAGGGTGTTCAATGATGGACATTTACACAGATTGGAAAGCACATTTGTTGGTGGAATACTCCAAAAAAAAATTGATTGTGAGGTGATGGATGGACAGGTGGTTGATGACAGATATCGGGTACTAGATGATGTCATTTTTTATAAGGACCAGATCTACTTGGTTCCAAAATCTACCTTGAAGGGGAATATTATGAAGGTGTGTCATGATTCGCCTGCAACCGGGCATCAATGGTACTTCAAAACTTACAGGCGAATCAGGGAGAGATTCTCATGGAAGGGTATCAAGGATGATGTACTGAAACACATCCAGGAGTGCATGAATTGTTAGCAGAACAAGTCCAAGAAGACAGACCCTATGGGGTTACTTCAACCTCTACCCATTCTAGAAAATAAATGGGAGATAATTTCTATGGACTTCATTATAGGTCTTTCTCGAGTGTAGGGTAGGGACTGTATATTTTTGGTGGTCAACACACTGACCAAATATGCACATTTATTTTCCATACCCATGGACTACAAGGTGATACAAGTAGCAGAATTTTTTTTTTAGAGAGGTATTTTGGTTGCATGGATTACCCATGCAGATAGTCAGTGATAAACATGGGCTCTTCATCAACGCATTTTGGCAGGATCTTTTTCAGTTGGCAGGCACAGAGCTATCCATGAGTAACAACGACCATGCACATAGAGATGGACAGATAAATATTTTCAACAAATGGGTGGAGGGGTATATGAGAAACTATGTGGGAGGGAAGCAATGTACATGGGTGAGATGGTTTCACATGGGTGAATATTGTTACAACACGTCTTACCATATGTCTATCAGGATGTCACCATTTAGAGAAATGTATGGATATGAAGCACCCTATTTTTTGGAGACTGTGTTTGGGCATAACAGGGTCCTCGGGGCCAAAGAATGGGTGGAGGAGAGCTAGAGGATCCTATGCGTAGTGAAGGAAAACTTGGAGGAATCATAGAACTAGTAGAATATCTATGCATACATGCAAAGTATAGAGCATAGTTTTGAGGTAGGGGACTTGGTTTTTCTATGGTTACAACCATATAGACAGTCCTCCTTGAAGAGGAGCAGAGTAGAGAAATTGAAGCCGAATGTTTATGGGCCATACAGAGTCATCAAGAGGATAGGAGAGGTGGAATAAGAGATAGAGCTACTGATCAGAATCTGGACCAGGGGTAAAAAATTTGCTCAATTTTCAAAGTGATCAGAATGCAACAAAAATGGTGCCATTGCATCCGTCTCGTTCTCCTGATTCCGGCGGTATATTTACTTTCACAAACGGAGTCCGTATGGATAAGTTATCGCGATCGGTTCGTCGAGCCAAACAGATAAAAAAAAAGAGGATGCTGACTGGGCAGGCCGTACTGCCACGTGGCAGGGCCGTACAGTGATGACGTGGCGACCGTACGCTGACGTGGCAGGTGATGTGTCGATGGTGACATGGAAGATTGTGAGTGGTCGAATGTGGTCGAATCCTTTCGTGACACGTGGCATCTAATTTTGGCGAATAATAGGGTGCCATGTGGCCCAACCAAGGGCTGCCATGTGGCACCCGTTTGCTAGCTGTGGTTCAATAGTTGGTTTATTAAAAATTATATGGAGGCCGCGGAGTTCAACCCCTGGACCTCCTCTCTCTCCTCATAGCTTTAACAAAGTCCAATACGCCACCACGCCGCGCCATAGTTCTTAACTGTTGTATGTTTGAACATGTATTTAAAGTGGAGTTTGGTTATAAATGGCGTGGGGTCGGGCCGGGGCTTGGCCCCGACCCCGGTTACATGCATGACATGTGACCATTACACAGCTGTTTACATCGCGCGGTGGTGTTTAAAGAACGACCCCGGTCCTATGTATTGAATGGGACCATACCATATGCCATTCGCGCGGGAAATATGGTGGTTTACACCCACGGTTCTATAGTGTTAAATGTGCTCGTGTCCGTGTTACACAGTGCGCAGGGTTACGAATGATAGCCCACGGTTTTATACGCTGAGGCATATGACCACTGTATGTTTTGGATTGGGCGCATAGCATAAGCGCGGGAGTGTTTTCTCGCGGTTACATTGATTACTTTAACCATTATGCACACGGTTTTATAACCCGTTCACATGGCGGTTACAAAATATGTTATAACCATTATTTAAAATGGCGCGGTTCTAATTTGCGCGGGGTTGAACATTAAACCCGGTTTTTATATATATAAACTATTGTTTATGCGCGCGTGTTTGGTTTTGTTTTGGGTTCAAACGGATTACACCCACGCGCCTGGACACTTGGCAAGTCCAGGTTGACTCATTCAACAGTTAGCACTTTTTATGCGTAGGAGGTGGCCACATGGCCCCATGCGCCCAACACCTTCGCCCTCGGGGGCCTTATTCTCGCTAATTGTGCGACAAATTAGTGCGATTTGTGGAACGCGCGTTTGTGCTGGGTTTTGGTGACCGAAAACGCAGAGAGCTAAATTCACTTGGCAGGAGGTGCAGAATGGCGAACAGGTTGCAGAGCTTGAAGGGGGAAAAATGGCAGAGGCCATAACTTTTTGAGTTTTTAACCAAATCATGTGACGAAAAAGCCCAGCTAGGGGTTTTTGGACGTTCTGAGTCCATTGGTGAGGTTTTCACAGGCATTTGAAGACTTCTAATGCAGTTTTTTAACCCTTGAAGATTGGTGAAGCTTGAGAAAGCTTGAAGCCCTCATTGTTTGAGGCATTGCTCAGATGAGCACATATTCATTTTCTGAGACTGAATAGTCATTTCTGACTGTTTATTATGCTCTGAACACATTGGGATAGGTTTCAGATCCATTGGAGGACTTCTGCAAGTGTTTTTGCCTCATTCAAGTTCAGGGAAGCTTGGAGGTCACATGTAGAAGAGGTCATTGCTGGATGAGCCATTGTCCATTTGCAGAGTTTTAACAGTCATTTTTGGGGTTTTTATGTATTATGAACTCAATGGTACAGTCTGTAAATCCATTTGAGTTGAGAATAATATTTTAATGAGCATTTGACAAACTAATCCCAAAGAGCCAAGTCCATTGAAGGAGGCTCAAGGAGATGTAGCCCAGAGAGGGGTGAACTCCTTTATCATCTTGGTATTGTTGTGATTTTTATGTGTTATTTGCTGCACTTTTTATGGCTGTGTATTGATTGATAACACATATTTAAGCATGTAAAAGAACCACTCTTCACCCATATACATTGCAAAGAAGAACAAAGAACTTAACACATAAACCCTCTTGCACATTTTAACACATGAAGCAAGGTCCTGTTAAGATTTATTTAATGAGGTAGAGGGTGCTTGCATAGCATAACAAGTCATCCTTCTATTTTAAGATCAACTACCAGAGGGTAGCAAGATTCATAACGTCTTTCATGTTTCTTTCCATAAAAATGTAGTGGGACAATAGGTCAACATTTCAGAGGAGTTTGCACCCTTGGATGAAGAGGGTCAGTTGGAGCTAGTGCCAGAGGAGGTGCTCGAGCAGAGAGAACACAACTTGAGGAGAAGATTCATCGGGGAGTGCTTGTCTAGATGGATGGGACTTCCAGTGGAGTATGCCACATGGGAGGGAGAGCATATTTTGTAGAACCTAGGATTGATGTTGTTTGAGGACAAGCAATCTCAGGAAGGGAGGACTGTGATGTCCCGTTCCTAAGAGTAGGCCAGCAGGGAGTGAATTAGTAGTCTATTTGTTCCTGTAGACTATAGTCAGGCACAAACATGGAACAAGAGGAAAAATAAGGATGATTTGGTGGATAAATGATGAATTAAGCCAAAAAGCATAGGAAAAGTCACTTAATCCTAAGTCAACGGAGAAATAGAATGAAAAGGTGTTAAGGGGGGACTTAATTAATTAACTACTCACCTTAGGAGAAAAATCACCTAGATTAAGTGATGTCAACGAAGAATTAGATTGGGAAGAGTATAAAGGGAGGAATTCGACCTAATTCCTCATTATGTTATGATTTGATGTTGAGATAGTTTCGAGAGGAGGAGGAAATCGACCCTCTTGTTGTTTTGTGGATTTCTGGAGGAAACCACCACCATTGATTGGTTTTGATGTTAAGAGACACACCCTATCCTATCAGAGATACCATCCAAGTATTTCACTATGCTATTCAGGAGATCCAATTTACACTGATTGCACAACTTAGCCAGCGAGGGCACATGGGTTAGAGAGAGGGTTTTGTGTATCCACGTGAGACAAAGGATTATCATGCAGATTCCTTTCGACCCAGTTGAGATCTAGCTAGGGTTCATATTTTGAACCACCATTCATCTATTTCTGATAGCAGAATCTCTCAGAGAACAGAAAAAAACTAGATAATGCACAACTCTTGTGGAAGTACATTTGGGGTTCCATTGGGTATTCTAGATCAGATCCGAGGAAACCTCTCTGGTCCATTATAGAGGAGACTAGGACAATCGTTTGGAGACATATATCATAGGATTACATTGGTGGGATCACTAGGGCGCACTCCCATAGTCCAGGAGGTGTGGAAACTCCCAGGGGGTGACATATGGAGCTTCAGAGGTTGAATCTTCAGTCTAACAGTTACCAGGATCAACCTACAGGCTAGGGTGCTCCTTTTGGGATAGTTTCCTATCCATTCTAAAGAGTATAGCCATTAGGGTGATTTTTCCAGTATGCAGTAGTTGTTGTGAGCTTCCAGAACTACGTTTTGTCGATCCATCTATGCATGCACAACTCAACCTTCATCTTTTGATCATGAGTATTTCCTGTTAGTTTCTTTGTATTCCAGTGACAATCCATGAGATCTAACTAATGGTTATTTTATATGCTCCAACACATTCTTGTATTTCTTGATTTTATTCATAATACATATTAGTGAGATGTTTTTTCCTTTCTTTTGCATGCATCATATATACTTCTAAAACACTAATTAAATGAAATACACATGAAAAAATCACCAAGCATTTTCACACATTAACTCAAATGCATCCAGAAACCCCCAAAGTATCAGATATGAGTGATAAAACATTAGTTTAGGAGTAGATATCCATATTATCTAGATCAAGGATATTTCAGTGATATCAGAGCCTTCTTCCTACCACCCTATGAAGAAGTGCTTCTCATGACCCCATGATTCCAAGTACAGGTGAAGAATACCCAGAGGGTCAAGGAAATTGTGGGGAGGAGTACATTCAGTACCACAGAGATCATAACAGAGATAGGAGAGATAGAAATTGATGGGATTACACTCCCTTCCACACTCAGTCAGATACAGAGCTAGAGTTATAGAACATAGAGCATATTAGTTTGAACATAGAGGCCGAGATAGAGAGGATTATGGGTGATAGGAGTGAGACACCTGAGGGTATGGGGAAAGGCCCCAAGACACATGTTGACAATATGTAGGCCATGTTGAATGAATTACCTAGAGGATAGAGAGACATGATGAATGCCATAGATCAAATGGTTATCAGTGCACAGATGCTCCACCATAGCATGAGCACTATAGGTGCAAACTTCGTAGTAGGAGCGAGTGGTTCAAGAGGATACTAGGGAGGTGGGGCCAGTGGCTCTAGTGGATCTCTTGGTTGAGATATTCCACACCCTTCACTATTTCGAGCCTACACATTGTCTATGAGGATTACTTGACTTTTATACCCACAATTCCAAGGAGGAAATCCATTGGGATAGCGAGGGTAGGAGAGAGGGCAGTCGGTTCAGGGATAGGTGGTGCCATAGGATCCGTTCAGGGAGTACAAGAGAGAATACTTGGCACTAGGATGAGAGTTCCATGCAGACATGAGTTTTATGGACTACTGTTCTATCATATATTGAAACAGACCCCAAGAGGCATGGACGGGCAATGGGAAAACTCACAACATGTATTTCATCAAGAAAGTGGGAAATTTGAACATTACTACTTTCGATGTATCATCACGATGCTCAGCCTAGGCATGGGTCCATAAGCTTGACAAATATTTCAAGCTTAACCCGATGACAGAGTCAAAAGCTATCAACTTCACCACCTTTCACTTGTATGGGGAGGCCCACAAGTGGTGGTACCATAGGGTGGTGACCTTGGGTCACAACCACAATACGCCATATTTTGAGTTCACTGAGATATTAATGGAGAGGTTTGACAGGAGAGATCCAAAGCTCCACTTCAATGACCTTACACAATTGATACGAAGCAGATAAGTTGAGGCCTTCATCACAGAGTTCCAATGGAAGGTAGTGGCCCTATCAAATATATCAGAGGACATAATGGGTATGTTGTTCACTGAGGCATTGACAGAGCCATTGAGGGATTGGATTAAGGATTTCAAGCCTCACACCCTACAAGAGGCCATTGTGCACATGAGAGATAAGGGGGACTCAATAATGAAACCCAAAACCTGTACCAAACCCTTAGGATCAAAAAAATTCTCAAAGGGAATGGAAGGGTAAACCCAAGTTGGATGATGACACAAGATGGGATTTGATGAGGAAGAAACTTTTCTTCTCTTGCAGAGACCATTGGGTCCTATGGAATAGATGCATGGGAAAGGAACAAATCCACTACATTGAGGTGGATTTAGGCAGTGAGGAGGAGGATGATAATATTGGGGCATAGGTAGATAATGATTCAAAGGATGAGACCACACATGAGCCAGAGTAGTAGCCAAAGAAACCTCAGATACCGGCAGGGCCATATCCCAAGGAGGAGACAAAACCTCGTAGATAGGTGAAAGGGGGAACCATAGAAACCCTTTCCCGAGTACCCAAGTACAACACTCTCGGGATCAAGGGCATTGTACAGGGGTAGTGCATGACCACTTTAGTTGATGGTGGGGCCATGCAAAATTTCATAGATGTGTCCTTAGTATCCAGGAGGGAGTTATGCACTGAGGAGTTTGAGGTATTGCACATGGCAGTGGAAGACAGATACACAATGACATGTTTGGACATGATCTTAGACCTAAAGTGATCTATATTTATGAAGGAAAAAAAAATAATACACAAATAACTATGAATACGAAGATGCAATGGAAATAACACTTCATTTCATTAATATCAAAGAACTGAAATTTGTTTACAAACATAATAGAAATAAACTAGCTAGGGCGTTGGTAGCTTATCTTTAAGAAGAGATGTGGCGGCTACAGGCCTATAAAATTTGTCCCCCGATGAGACTCGAAGGCCTATCTATTATTGAGAAACATAATGGAAACCCTAAACATCCAAAAAACCTAACCCTAGGAGATGGAACAGTAGAATATGGGCCTCGTCGGGGTAAATTGGTCCATCAATTTCCCGGGGTCGTAACTTTGGTATCCTATCTCTATTTGATGCATATGATATATCGTTAGAAAGATCTATCCAAGGAATACAATAATTAGCATAAAATATCAAGAAATTATATTTCAATTAGACCATGCTCAAAAAACGTCATTTAGGGCCTCAAAACAGCTCTGAAAGTTCAGGACCCGAAAAACTGCCAAAAATAGTAAATTGTGCTACAATTAAGGAAATTGAAAAACTGAAAGAAACAATAGTGGGGGTCCAAGTGGAATATGTGGGTGGCCACCAATATCCACCTAGATCATAGAGGTCAAACTAGGCAACTACACCCTGATAGATACTTTCTATGTAGTTTACTTATCAGATATTGATGCAATATTGAGGGTACAATGGTTATATTCATTAGGGGAGATTGGGTTCAACTATCAAACATTGACCATGAGCCCTAGAGACACTTGTGGATCGAGAGTGGTATAGAGAGGCATGTCTATAGGAGCACCACTAGCAGTATCAGCGAAAAGGATGGTGCTGATCTTCCGCCACAATGATGTATCATATGCAGTTGAGTGTTAGATCACCACACAAAAGGATTCATAGGGAAGAGAGAATTACCATCCACAGATCAAAGAGCTTCTGAGTTAGTATGAGCCAATGTTTGGGACGATACCACCAGGGAGACCACCATACATGGGATTTTATCATACGGTCGAGTTAGAGGCAGGGACTACACTGGTGATCACCATTCCCTATAGGCAGCCCAAGAGGTTCAAGGAGGAGATTGAGAAAGAAATAAAATAATTCCTTGTGATGGGGCACATTAGGCCCAACATGATTCATTTTTCCTCTTTAGTCGTTCTGGTACTGAAGAAGGATGGAACATTGAGGATGTGCATTGATTACATATATCTCAACAAGAAAACAATCAAGAATAAGTACCCCATTCCGCGCATAGATGAGTTGATGGATGAGTTACATGGGGTAGGATTCTTCACCAAGATTCATCTGCGGTCAGGATATCATTATATCAACATAAGAGAGAAGGATATATAGAAGACAACATTCGAATTCCATTTTAGACATTTTGAGTTCTTGGTCATGCTGTTTGGATTGACCAATGCACCTACCACTTTCCATTCTTGCATGAAACACATATTTAGAGGGAAGTTGAGGAAATACCTTTTGGTATTCTTCGATGATATATTGATTTACAGTAGGATGTGGGATGAGCATCTGACACATTTGGAGGAGGTCTTGGGCATTATGCAGGCACAATAATTATATGCGAAGGAGTCCAAATGTGATTTTGGCATGAGGGAACTACTTTACTTGTGGAATATCATCAGTGAGTATGGAGTACAGGTTCATCAGGAGAAGATCAGGGCCAATTTTTATTGGCCAACACCCAAGAACCTGATGGAACTGAAGGGATTCTTTGGGTTATACAATTACTACAGGCGGTTCGTCAAGGGATTTTCATAGTTGGGAGAACCACTCAAATATTTGACCAAGAAGGGTGCCTTTCATTAGATAGAGGAGTCACAATAGACATTTGAGAAAATGAAGGAGTTTATGAGCACATGCCCTGTTCTATCCCTTTCATATTTCTCAGAGCCATTTGTCTTTGAGTGCGATACATTAGGGGTGCGGATTGGAGCAGTTTCCATGCATGGAATCCATCCCACTGTGATAGAGAGAAGGAATCTCAATTATTCAGAGAGAATATACTCTATTTACGACAAGGAAATTCTAGCCATCATGCATTCCTTAACCAAATTCAGGCAGTATCTCGTAGGTAGAAAATTTGTAGTGAAGAATTATCACATGAGTCTCAAGTATTTCCTGGATCAGAAAGACCTCAGTGAGAGACAATAGAAGTGGGTCTCAAAGATCCAAGCCTTTGAATTTGACATTGAGTATGTCAAGGGAAAGAGGAGGTTCATAGAATATGCCTTGTCTAGGAGGCCACCAGGGTGTTCGATGATGGACATTTGCACAGATTGGAAAGAACATTTGTTGGTGGAATACTCCAACCACAATTTTCTTGTGAGGTGATGGATGGAAAGGTGGTTGATGAAAGATATTGGGTACTAGATGATTTCATTTTCTACAAGGACTGGATCTACTTGGTTCCATAATCTACCTTGAAGGGGAATATTCTGAAGGTGTGTCATGATTCTCCTACAGCCGGGCATTAGGGGCACTTCAAAACTTATAGGAAGATTAGGGAGAGATTCTCATGGAAGGGTCTCAAGGATGATGTACTGAAACACATTAAGGAATGCATGAATTGTCAGTAGAACAAGTTTGAGCAGACACACCCTATGGCGCTACTTCATCCTCTACCCACTCCAGAGAAGAAATGGGAGAGCATTTCTATGGACTTCATTACAAGTCTTCCTCGAGTGTAGGGCAGGGACTATATATTTGTGGTAGTCGACAAGGTGACCAAATTTGCACATTTCTTTCCCATACCCATGGACTACAAGTCCATATAAGTAGCGGAGTTATTTTTTAGAGAGGTATTATGGTTCCTCAACTTACCCAGGAATATAGTTGGTGATAGAGATGGGTGCTTCATCAATGCATTGTGGCAGGAGATTTTTCGGTTAGAAGGCACAAAACTAGCCATGAGTACCACCTACAACCCACAAACAGATGGTCAGACAAATATTGTCAACAAATGTGTGGAGGGGTATCTGAGAAACTATGTGGGAGGGAAGCAACACACATGGGTGAGATGGTTGCACATCGTTGAGTATTGTTACAACACAATTTACCATATGTCTATCAGGATGTCACTATTTAGAGCATTGTATGGATACAATGCACCCTCTTTTGTAGAGACTGTGTTTAGGGATAATAGTGTACCCAGGGAAAAATACTAGGTGGAGGAGAGCCAGAGGATCCTGTAGGAAGTGAAGGAAAAATTGCAGGAAGATCAGAACCATCAAAAAATCTATGCATATTGGAAGAGGATACATCACAGTTTCGAGGTAGGGGACTTGGTTTTTCTACGGTTACAACCATTCAGACAATCCTCCTTGAAGAGGATAAGAGTAGAGAAACTAAATTCAAAATTTTATGGGCCATACAGAGTCATCAGGAGGGTAGGCAAGGTGGCATACGAGCTAGAGGTACTAAAGGGTAGAAATATTCATAACGTCTTTCAGGTTTATTTCCTTAAAAAGGCAGTGGGACAACATGTCATAATTTCAGAGGAGTTTCCACCCTTGGATGAGGAGGGTCAGTTGGAGCTAGTGCTAGAGGATGTGCTCGAGTAGAGAGAGTGTAGGTTGAGAAGCAGGGTCAGAAGTGAGTGCTTGGTTATATGGAGGGGACTTCCAGTGGAGGATTCCACATGGGAGGGAGAGAATATTTTGCAGCACCCAAGATTGATGTTGCTTGAGGACAAGCAATCTCAGGAAGGGAGGACTGTGATGTCCCTTTCCCAAGAGTAGGCTAGCAGGGAGTGAATTAGTAGTCTAATTTTTCCCATATACTATATTCAGGCACAAATAGGTAACAAGAGGACAAATATGGGTTATTTGATGGCTAAACGATGAATTAAGCCAAAAAGAATAGGGAAAATCACTTAAGCCTAAGTCAATGGAGAAATAGAATGAAAAGTTGTTAAGGGGGGACTTAATTAATTAATTACTCACCTTAGGAGGAAAAGTTCCTATATTAAGTGATGTCATTGGAGAATTAGATCAGGAAGAGTATAAAGGGAGGAATTCGACCTAATTATTCATTATATTATCATTTGATGTTGAGATAATTTCTAGAGGAGGAGGAAATCGACCCCCTTGTTGTTTTGTGGATTTCTAGAGGAAACCACCACCATTGATATATTTTGGTGTTGAGAGAAAAATCCTATCTTATCAAAGATACCATTCAGGCATTTCATCATTTTATTCAGGAGATCTAGTTTACAGTGATTACACAACTCAACTAGTGAGGGTGCAAGGGTTAGAGAGATGGTTTTGTGTAGCCGCATGAGATAGAATATTATCTTGCAGAATCCTTCCAACCCATTTGAAAGATAGATAGGGAACATATTTTGAGCCACTAGTCATTAGTTTCTGACAATGGAATCTTTCAGAGCGCAACAAACAGTTAGATAGTGCACAACTCTTGAGGAAGTAAATTTGGGGTTCCATGGGGTATTCCAGATTAGATCCGAGGAAACCCTTCCAACCCATTATAGAGGAGACTAGGAAGATCATTTCAAGACATATATCATCATATTCCGTTGGTGGGATCACTAGGGTTCACTCCCACATCCCAGGAGGTGTGCAAACCACCAGGGGGTGACATTCGAAGCTTCAAAGGTCAAATCTTCACTCCAACATTTACCAGGATCAGCCTAGAGGCTAGGGTTCTCCTTTTTGGATAGTTTCCAGTCCATTCTTATGAATATAGCCATCATGGTGTGTTTTCCAGTCTATAGCAGTTGTCGTGAGCTTTCAGAACTGTGTTTTTTCGATCTATTCATGCATGCACATATCAACCTTCATCTTATGATCACATGTATTTCCCATTAGTTGCTTTGTATTCCAATGAGGATACATGAGATATAACTAATTATTAGTTTATCTTCTCAAACACATTATTATATTTCTTTCTTTTTTCCTCATAATTCATATTAGTGAGATGTGTTGTCCTTTCTTTCACATGCATCATATATACTGCTAAAACATTAATTAAATGAAACACAAATGCAAAAATCACCAAGCATGTTCACACATTAACTAAAATGCATCCAGAAACACCTAGAGTATCAGATCCGAGTGATAAAATAGTAGTTTAGCAGTAGATATCCAAATCAGTTGGATCAAGGATATTTCAGTAACCCTAGACTAACCTTCTAACTTTGCTAGTTTAACCTACTAACCTAGGTGCATTTGTTGGGATGGATTTTGGCATTTTTTTTATGGTTAGATTTGTTGTTTTACTTCATTGAGTTCTACATCCATAAGACTGATATAATGCTACATAAATTTACTTTTGTGACAACCATGTTTGTTCAGTCTTGAAGTGTTATTTTTGGTCCACATTGGTTATTAGTTTTATTGCTAAAATTGCTAACTAGTCTAGACCTTTTACTTGCTGATTTGGATAGAATATATTTTTGATATAACTACTGCAAAATAGGGACAACATTCTTAACTTGTTGATCCAATTGATATATTACTTTGCATTGGATTTTTCTTGTGTCTCGGGAAAGTACAATCATCGGGAAAAAAAACACATCCTTTGGGGCAATATTACTTGTTCAGCAAGGCATATCCCTTTTTCTCCTTTCCATTTAGTGTACCAAATTCTAGGGGGCTCTCCATTACCTTTCCTTTCTTCTTTCCTTTCCCCAAGGGTCTCTGGGTTCACTTCCCAGGAGTGACCCTACTCACCCCCCAAGTGTGGGACCTACATCAAGGTGACATTGGGTGTAGTGTCCCATAGTTGTAGAACTTGATTTTTTGGTTGGGTCAGGCTTTGCTCAACCTACAACTTGTGCGATAACATATCCAAAAAACCCATAAACTAAATATTAAATACCAAAAACACGTGTAACATGACTCACATATGCCAATTTAATGGATTTTATTAAATTCCATCACTCACAATAAGACAATAACTTCATCATTAAAATCCTTGCTAAATTATGAAACTTTTGACTATAAAGTCAACCACTTTCCAAACTAGCTCAATTTCACGCCTCCCAACATGCAAAAAAATGCATTAAATATTCATAAATGACAAATTGAGTACAAAGTTTTAAAAATGACCTCAAATCACAAAACAAACCTCATATTCATTGTTAGATAAGACAAATTTGGGGTAAGGTTTGAGATACAATGAAACAAACGAGGGAGAATGGATGAAGGAAGCAACATAGGATGTGAACAAAGGAAAATCAGCGTGAGAATTGTGGATTAGCGTGCGAAGGCAGTTAGAATACGAAAAGTTGAGTCCACTTAGAATTAGGGTTTTGGAGTATGATGTAAGGGTTTTTACCCATCTTTGTAATATAAATAGAGGGTGTATGAGGAAAATAGGAGATATCAAGATCGATCTTTATCTTGAGTTTGTCTAGTTTTGGCGAGGTTGAGTTCAATTTTGAATACGTTTTTGAGTCGCAGTGCTAGTTTTGTGGAGACTTACGAAGCTCATATGGAGTCAAATTTTGAGATTCAATTGAGGTTCAGATCACAAGATGAAGAGCTTGTTGCGACACTAGTCATCCTCACCATTAATAAACTTATGATGTAATGCGTGCAACACCATATTTTGATGAAGAATAATAAGAAGCAGAAGATCTTTGTGGACGTAGCCCCGGGGGGTGGGGGGTGAACCATGGTAAAATATGGTGTCTTCATGTATTTTTTTCTCATATATTTCTTTGATATGCTTATTATTTTGAATGAATGAATGGAGGTATGAATCCATTGAAGTTTATTTATAGCATGCAAAAGACTAGCATGTTATTTTCTGAAGAATGGTTATTAATGGTTAAATGAATGGTAGATATAATGAATGATGGTATGGTAAAATCCATATTAAAGTATAAATAGTCTAATATGCCTAACATTCCCATGATTTCCATTCCTTCCATGATTGCAGACACTTGGGTCACGCAATCACCCATAAGCCATCTCGGGTGAGACTGTGTTGTGCACTATGTGCACAATGTTTCCTTCTGGTTTACGAGAGGGGATGATGGTTTCTAGGGTTTTGTTGGATAACTAAGGTAGAACCTGGGTCATCCCATACATCTAAAAAATGGTTTTGTTGCTGGTTGGAACTCAACAAATTGGATTAGAGTTAATTTGATTAAGAGAATGCAGTGGTAGAAAGGGATGTTCAGGCCATGGAACCCTACAAAGAAAGATATTGAAAGATGGTTGGAAACAAAGAAACTTGAGTTCATGCATAAAGATAATAGAAGATCGAGATATACACCACGTCAGTATCTACAAAGGGTTAATAAAAAATTCAAGCGAGCAGTGGATTTTTGGTTAGATAGTATTATTGCAGGGTTTATTACTAAATTTGCAATTGATACAATGAAATCATATACTGTTGCAGAACAAGAATTCTTGAAGGGATCAAGAGGGTGGTACAATAGGTCTCTTTACATATCGATCAAGATATTATTGCATGATAAATGCGTGATAACCATGGAATTAGACATCTAAATCGCTCTACACGCATGGGGGAAGCACTAAAGAAGATCTGAGATATGGAGAGGGATCTGGACGAAGGCCAGAAGAAGGAAGTAGTACAAGGAAAAGGCCTTTTAGAGGAGGTTATAGTGAAGGTTTCTAGTGTTACAAAATTGACAAAAGTTGGAAAAAAAACATCCGCTACAACATTTGTTATTGATAGCGGATGTTTTTGCAAATACTATAATGGAAGTTGATTATAACTAAAAATATATGGGTGACCATAGGTGTTAGCAGATTTTTGTAAATTTGTGTGTTTGTATAAGTCACAAGAATTGATGCATACATACACCTACAACATCGGTGCGGTTCACTTAATGTCAAGCACTGGGGCAGTAAAATATGAAAGCAACAGGGAAGTAAAGTATTTAAGCACTGGGGCATTTTCCTTATAAGAACCGAGGATTTCTTCATAAAACGCACCGGTGCATTATTAATAAGAAGGCACTGATATTGTATAAAATAATATGCACCTGTGTGTTACAAGGAAACGCCCCCCGATGCATTACAAATTGAATACACTGGTGCATTTATATAACAAACAAGCCCAGGTGCTTATCAATAACACAATAGCACCGGTGCATACCAATAACACATACGCATTTGTGCTTTGTATAATATTAATGGACCAATGGCCAAATTTTTAATATAATTTTGTGGTATTAAATTTATATTGAAACCAGTGCTAATTGATTACATAAAATCACTAATGTGAATTTCATATGAAATGCACTAGTGAGTTTTAATATTAAATGCGCCGATGAGATTAATAATTAAAATACACCGAGAAACATTGACCTCTGATAGTGCAATTATTTCTATTTTTTAATTCCATTATTTATCAAAAAAATTACATATATCTTATATTTTGATTAGTGAATTTGGATATGATGTTTGGATTAATTTTTTGTATCATCAAATTTTGCATCTCTTCATTATAATATTTAGTCATCCATATATTTAATCAGTGATGTAACATTTCACAACGACATTAAACAATGCAATAGAATAAATTAAAACATATTTTATTATATGAAAAAGAGGGTCTTTATCATACAAAATGGGACACTTAGTGGTAATCCCTTGTCTTTCAATTGGGACTCTATGTCCATTACATTAAACAAAAATGTCTGATTTTCACAGATAATTATTTCAAAAAAATACAATTGCAGCTTGCATTGATATCCNGTCTTTATCATACAAAATGGGACACTTAGTGGTAATCCCTTGTCTTTCAATTGGGACTCTATGTCCATTACATTAAACAAAAATGTCTGATTTTCACAGATAATTATTTCAAAAAAATACAATTGCAGCTTGCATTGATATCCGATATATTGGTCATCATTCTTCACTGGAACTGTTGTTAGTGCTCGAGTTACTTCCATGCCTTGGGTTATTTTGTTGAATGTTTGGTTCATTGTCTCAATTGTTTTATTCTTCTTGAAGTTCCATCTACAAACATAAAAATAAACTGTAATGAGTCTATCTACATTGGTTAGAATAATGAAAATTGAAATAAATAATATACATGAATGTAAATTGAAAGGCAACGTATCTCCAAAGCAATAAGTGACTCATGAATCATACACATATGTTCAAAATCAAATCTCATTCCTTGTTTCAACAATTATTTTGTTGGATTAGTTCCATACTTTCTTCCTGCAAGTTTTATACCCCATAATAAATCATAGATTTAATATAAAGTATTTTTTTGTTTCATTAATTATAAAATGATGGAAGTAAAACAACATAGGTCATACTTACAAATTCAACAATTAATTTTTGATATGGAAACATATACTCACAACCCTTAATTAACCCAATGTCAATCAATTTTTCTTATGGATCGTCTTTGTATGTTAGCACCTGTTTGAATACATTCAATGATGGATTTTGTAAAACAACTTAAAATATACAAAAAAAACATAAGTTGTTATAAGGAAATAACAATTACTCACAAACTTTGCTATCAACCCTTTTCTTCCTTGTCGTCCAGTTTTATGTGAAAAATGAGTTCCATTTTCTTTTCTTTTCTGTAAGAGAATATTTGAAAATTAATATTTAATGTATAATTAATTATTTGTACCTAATAGAAAAATTCAATGATTACATACATTTGAAGAACATTGTTGTTGAGATTTGGTGCCTATAGAACATTAAACATATGTGAATTAATAGATTGTTTGAAACATGTCATCTAATATTCCTAAGTATATTATTAATGAAAATTCAAAAAAAAAATCATATTGAATAATATTTTTTCATTCACCTGATTCATCCCTTTGCAATTTTTCCATCAATATTTTATGCTCTTCAGCACTTAGATCAACAATAATTTTATCGCGATTCCTCATTTTGTGGCCCTACATGACACACACTAACCAATACATATTAGTTAAACTTACATATAGTTCAACCATATTAATTTTTATATAATTACAGAGAACCTGCCTTTTTTTTTTTTCTGGATGTGTCATCATTGTGTCGACCAAAATTTTTATTATTTGAACTCTTCTCACTCATATTTTTATCAATATACAACCTGTACCATTCAATACAGAAATTAATAAATATATTTTATAAATAAATCACATAATTTTCAGCGAAAAGAAAAAACGTTTTTACCGGTGCGCTTTTTATATACAAAGCAACAATGTGTTTATTATATAAAATGAACTGGTGCATTCCATACAACAACATGCACTGAACAATTTAATTTCTTTTTAAAAATATTTTGAATTACAACAATGCAATATATATAGAAGGCATCATAAAAAAAAAAAAACATTCATAAAAAAAAACAATAGAAAAATTACACACCAATGAGAAGAAAAAATAAAAAAATTAAGTGACAACATTTTTAGTGTTGTTTAGATGAGAACATCGACGATATATTTTTTTATGCACAATATTTTTTAATTTTCTTTTTAAAAAAATGGCTTAATAGGTGTGTTCCTTATATAAAAATGCACCGGTGCGTTTCTGTAGAAAAGGCACATCGAAAAAGCATAAAATGTTTTTTTTTAAACGTCAAATCAAAAACTGTTTAAAAAATAAAATAAAAAAGGTAGAGGGTCGACTTCATTTGGGATCCGATGCAATAAGTGGTCCCTTTGCATCTAAAATATCTAAAACGAAAAGCTCTAATTTTGAAATGATAGAGGGAGTTAAACGCTAGGGTGAAATTTTTCATTCACGCAAGAAAAAATCAAGGGTTTAAGGTAAGTATGAATTTTTTTATTTTTTATTTTTTCTGAATGTAGGGTTTTGAATGAATCACCATACCCTTCAAATCTTGATTTTTTGAATACTTTTGTTGTTCCAAAGTATTATTTTTCTCCACAGTGCTCCTCAATATGTCTCTCTTCCAAATCTGTTTCCTATAAATTTTGGCAAAATAATGAAAATATTTAATACATTCTTAATATTAAAAAAACTTTATGAAAAGGTTTTAGAGTGAATCACCATACCCTTCAAATTCTCATATTCTGAATAATATTTTGGTTCCAAAGTATTTTTCTCCTCCACATTGTTCTTCCATTTGTCTCTCTTGTCATTGTTTCATGGAAACCTACACAGGAGACCTAGCTAAAACATACACAAACAAAGATTATCAAGAAAAGGAAGAGAGATACAATATGAAGAATGAGAATCAATGTATATTATGATATGTTCAATGAGTGAGTGATATTCACTCATATAGGCAATGACATCCTATAATTAAGAAAAGCAAAGAAGAAATAAGTTGCAGTGAGCTTTTCTTAGGAATGCATGCATAATAGTGATGGTCTAAAATTAGAAAGTCTAAAATAGAACTAGTCAGTTAACTCCCAATGAAATAGTGTGCCAAAAATAGAAATTTATCCAACACCCCCCTAACATCACTATGGAGTAAAAAATGAGTCCTGAATACTAGGCCATATTAGGTACTCATGTATAACGCAACTAATGAAAACTGAATAAAAATGAGGAAAGAGAGAAAACCACATGGGAACAACCCCCCCCTCAAAAGACAATGCATCAAAAGAAGAAAAGGAAACTGCTAGGAAACTATGTTCTTCACTGCAATATGATCCCGCAAAGTTTGAAACTTCTTCCCAATGAAGGTCTTGGTGAATATGTCGGCAGTCTATTCAGAGGAAGGACATAACTGAAAATCAATGATCCTGTCATGTACTAAATCTCTCATAAAATGCATGTGGACCTAAATGTGTTTGGTTCATTGTATCTATACTAGATCTCTACAAAATCTCAGTGTACTCTGATTGTCACACCATATGATAGTCAGACATTGAAACTGGATACCAAGCTCAGTAAGGAAGTGTTGAAGCCAAAGTGTCTGAATGAAACAGTTTACTACTCCTCTATACTCAGACTCTGCGAAAGATAAAGCAATGGTTGATTGCTTCTTACTTGACCAACAAATTGGGCCTGACCCCAAACTAAGAGTGTACCCGGACGTGGAATTGTGATCTGTTTCATCATCGACCCAATATGAATCTGTGAAGCCTATGATATCTAATGCACAACCAACTGCATAGTGAATCCCATAACTCATGGTGCCCTGAACATATATGAGGATGCACTTGGAAGCCTTCCAATGCAGATCATGGGGTTCCTGCATGTATCTGGAAACTGCTCCTACCACATATGATATATATGGATGGGTGTGGGTGAGATACATAAGACTCCCCACCAACTATTGATACAAAGTGTTTTTCACTAATGGTGTATCCCCGCCATCCTCAAGTCTGATCCTAGATAAGAAGGGTGTAGGTGTTGACTTACAGTCTGTCATGTGGAATCTGTCCAGAAGATCCTTGACATACTTAGACTAAGAAAGCTTGATTTTGGAAGCATCCTGACTAATCTCAAGACTAATAAAGAAGTGTAGTGGACCCATTTCCGTCATAGAGAACCTGTCATGAAAAATATCTTTGACCAAAGCAATGGCTGAAGTAGAGCTACCAGTGATCAAAATATCATCAACATAGAGTACTAAAATCATCATAGAGTTAGTATTCCTCAACATGTAAACATTGGAATAATATTTGCATCTAAAAAAATCATGTGAAAGAAATTAAGAATCCATCTTTGCATGCCATTCTCTAGGTGTTTGCTTGAGTCCATAGAGAGACTTCTTCATTATGCATACTAAAGATGAGTTATGAATGAACCCTTGCGGCTACTCCATGTATATCTCCTCTGAAAGGTCACCATGAAGAAAACCATTCTTCACATCCATCTGGTGAACTTCCCATCCTTTGGCTATTGCAATGGATAGAGTCAAGTGAATGGAGTCCATATTTTCTATAGGAGAAAAGGTCTCATCATAATATATCCCATGAATCTGTTGAAATCTGTTTGCAACTAATCTGGCCTTGCACCTACTCACCTGATCATTTTCTTTTCTCTTGGTCCTATAGACCCATTTTCATCTAACAAGTTTCCTCCCTGGTGGAAGTGGAACTAGATCCCAAGTCTGATTCTCTAAGAAAGATTCATGCTCCTCTTGCATGGTTGCTTCCCATAATGGATTTCCAATAGCCTCACTATAGGTATGCAGATCAAAAGATTGAACCATATATAAATGCATGGGCATTGTTGGTTCAAAAGATGAAAGTACATGAGAAGGATCCACATGCTAAGATAGAGTCCTCCTCGAGTACAATGGATCCTGTGCAAGGTTTCCTGCTTCCTGAAGTGTGGATTGTGCCCCCTTGGGAATTTGATGAAGCTTCGACGTTGTCTCCTCATTTTGTTGTACTACCTTCTCATCTTCATGTACAAAATCCTCTGAATCTATGTCTGAATATGTAGCATCTGAGTGTGTGGAATCATCATCTTTGATGTCTATAAATGATGGAATCACAAGAGTCTTTGCATGTTGCATTAGAGGTGCATGCAAAGGAATCTCCTCAAACTAAACATTGTGCTCAATGATGAGTTGATCTATAGAGGGATGAATCAATCTGTACCCCTTCCCATCATATGGATATCCCAAAAATATGCAAGGTGTGCTCTATGGATCTAAGTATTTCCTCTTTTAAGAAGGAATATGGTCCCATGCTCTAGATACAAAGATGCATAAGCGCGTGGCATATGGTTTTTCACTTGTCCAAGCCTCAAAGGGTGTCCTATCCTAAACAGATCTATGAGGTGCCCTGTTTTGTATGTAAGCAACACAGTTAAGTGCTTCTAACCAAATCTTGGAAAGAAGTGATCTTGCATGCAACATGCATTTGGTCATCTCCTTGATAGACTTGTTCTTCCTTTCAGCAACCCCATTCTATTGTGGAGTGTATGGAACTTTGTGTTGCAACTGGATACCAGCTTCATGACAAATATTCTCAACATCTTTGTTGATATACTCCCCCCCATTTTCTATATGAAGGATATTGATTTTATTCCTAGATTGTGTCTCTACTAGAGCTTTGAAGTATTTGAGATTCTAAAAAACTTTAGACTTTTGTATGAGAAAATAAACCCAAGTATAGTGTGAGTAATCATCAATAAATGTAAGAACATACCTTTCTTTATTGATGGATGGATGTGGAAATGGACCCATGAGATCACTGTGAACAAGCTCCAAGGAAGAGGAGGCTATCCTTGCCTTCCCCTTTTCAAACTTATCTTCACGATGCTTTCCAAGAATGCATCCTTCACAAACCCCTTTAGAAAAGTGAATGTCTAGCAAGCCTTTGACCATTCTTGTCTTGGAAATTCTATGGATGTACTTGAAGTTTAAATGAACAAATCTCTCATGCCATACTCTACTACTATCAGTAACATGTGTAACTAGAAAAGATGAGCCATATTCAATAAACTTAGTGAACTTATACAACCGTGATTTGTGATCTACCTCACCAACTACAATAATGGAATTCTCATGCATGTCAAGTACAGTAACTGAATCTGATCTAAATTAAACCCTTTTACATGTTTGAGTGATCTGATAAACTGAGAGCATATTTATAGAAAGATTTGGAACATGTAAAACATTCTCAAAAATTCCATTAGGGAGTTCCACTCTTCCCTCTCCTACAACTTCTATTGGAGTATCATCCCCCATGAGAATAGGAGGTCTAGAGCATGAACTCAAAGAAGTAAAACCTTTCTCTTTAGATTTAATATGATGTGATGCGACAGAATATATAATCCATGAATCATAAGAGGAATTAATTGCAACCAAAGCATGATGATTACCTTTCTTAGGTGCATTGTATTATTCCTTATTCTTCTTGGCTCCTTCAGGAATGAAGTCTCCAAGGTTATTCTTCTGAAGTACATGTGTCATAAGATCGATCTGCTTCTTCATGCATGTGTATTCTTCATGATTTGGTTTATTTCAATATGTGTGTTGTTTTCCCTTCTTCTTTTTCTCTTTGGAATTTGAAGAATATTTGGAACCTGAATAATCCTTGAAGGGTTTGGAATATCCCTCCTTTGACTCTGGATGTAATATATCCTTTCGTTTATGCTTCGATTTATGATTGAATAACCCTTTTCCATCATGCATGGTGAGTGCATGTTCTTTGTGATATTTCATGAGGCCCATTTGTGTGATTTTTGTCTGCTCTTGTGTGAGAGACTCAATGAATTGAGCCATCATATGCATTTTCGAATTTGCTCCCAAAAGACATATGCCAGAATGGAAATTGGAGACATATACAACATATTATGGTCCTATCTTGGTCCTATCTTGGCCAAGATTCTTAGAATAGGTTGTTTATATTATGTAGACTTTTCAATACAACATTAACCCAAGCTCAATATCAAAGATTTAAATTTAGTAAAGAGATCTTGTATATTATCAAAACTTTTAGGGTCTAAGGTATTCAACTCTACCTCAAGCATATGACGCCGCTTCTCATCCTACTTTCCAAAGAGTCCTTCCAAGGTGGTCCAGATCTCATTTGGAGTATTGCGTGTAAAAACATGAAACCATAAATCAGTGGAGATTAACGCAAGAAGTAGTCATGTGGCCTCATCCTTACGGTTCACCCATCTAGTCTTCTCAAGCATCGGTGCAGGTTTTGTTTCTGTCGCCATCGTCAAATTACACAGTCCTTTTTTTTGAGTTGGAATGCGACCTTCGGATTCCATTCAAAATAGTTGTACGGTGTCAGTATTATCACCTGACTTGATTGATAAAGTTGCATCGTCTTCATCTCTACTATTGATTTTGAAAATATCTTGAAAACCTAGATCATGGATTCCAAGATATGACTCAAGATTCTATGGCATCTATAGATATGATAAAAATATATATATATATATCCTAAAATACGATGTTGAATCTAGATATTTGTGGTGAGCATGAGAATCCCTATGTCATACATCTCTGGTCAAAATTTCAGCCCGACCCAAATCATGGATTTCGAGATATGGTTGTTTTACTGCAGAAAGCCCATTTTCTAGAGTGTCAGCCTGGCAATGGGCAGACTGAATCGTCTCACCCTAGTGATGGATATAGTGTGACTATGTCGCACCCTAGTGATAGATACAGTGTGAATATGTTGCACCCTAGCAATGGATAGGGTGCGTCGATTGAGGAAAACTAAACATCGCACCCTGGTGAAGAATACAATGTGACTATGTCGTACCTTGGTTGTGGATAGGTTGCGTTGATTTTGAAAAAAAAAAAATTCTTAAGTTTGAGTGTGACCGTCACACCCTATAAATGGATATATTGTTTTGATTGACTGCCGCACCCTAGAAATGCATAGACTGTTTCGATTTACTGTCGCACCCTAGCAATGGATAGACTACGTTGATTCCAATTGCCACACCTTTCGATAGGGATAGGCTACGAATTTGGTGGAAACTAGGGTTACTCAATAATTAAATCCGCTTTCACTCTTCTCTGGCTTGTTTGGGTTGCTCCAGGGAGCTCAAATCTGATACCATATTAGTATTTCATGGAAACCTGCACAGGAGACCTAGCTAAAGCATACACAAACAAATCTTATCAAGAAAAGGAAGAGAGATCCAATCTAAAGAATGAGAATCAATGTATAGTATGATATGTTCAATGATTGAGTGATATTCACTCATATAGGAAATGACATCCTATAATTAATAAAATCGAAGAATCAGTGAGTTGCAGTGAGCTTTTCTTAGGAATGCATTCATAATAGTGAGGGTCTAAAATTAGAAAGTCTAAAATAGAACTACTCAGTTAACTCCCACTGAACTAGTGTGCCAAAAATAGAAATGTCTTCAACATCTCTTCCAAGTATCTCCCCTACAATTTTTTTTAAAATAATTAAATAGTGAATATATTTTTAGTATTTAAATGACTTTATGAAATTCGATTCCCTCTCTTTTTTTAATTGTTTAAAAAAAAACGCGCTTTTTTTAAAAAATAATCAACATGACTTTGTGTTTATGTAAGACACACCAGTGTGGAAATTTTACATTACGCACCGGTGTGTCCATATTATTTGACACACCAGAGACATAATATTTTTTTATTAACAAAATATAGAAACACAGTGTGGTTGATTTTTCAACGCACTGGTGCTTATTGTTAATATGTGCATCGGTGCATTTTTGTTTTATAAGATCACTAGTGTTGGCACAAGGGAAGACCCATGGTTCAACGCTTAATATTGTACCAAAAAAACCCCGACTACCGGACCTTTCAGCAACACCTGCGAATCAGGCGAAGTCTCACCAGAGGTAGAAAAAGGGGGAGTTATAGGACGTAGGTGTTTGTAACCAAGCTAGGACACAGATCTGTGATAATAACACTTCACAAAGTATTTTGTTAATGTTTAGGAAGTGAAATACATTAGTTCATTAACCTTATGAACATAACAAAACATAATCTAAGATAGATCTAGTGCAGTAATAACAAAATATTATGCACCTTAAACACTTAGCACTCTGAATCAGATCTAGCATTCTAAAATAAGCAATGCATTTAAGCAACACATACATATTCATTACACATCTAATCTAAGCACTAAGAAAAACATAACAGATATAACATTGCACAAAGAAAACCATAAGACAACAGATATAGGTGGTTCACCCCAGTGTGGGGCTACGTCCACCAACCGCTTTGCCTCTTTATTATTCGTTTGAATCTTACATTCATTCGCTCTTGTGCACTAAGCCACATAATCAAACTTCGCACCAGACAAGATATTTGTGCACTGAGCACCATATCCTCCTTCCAAAACTAGGCTAGGGCATAGAGCCAACTCTCTATCAAGCACAAAGCCTCAACACACATACATTCTCTTGCACAAAGCCATTCAACTGCTTGCACTTAGCTCCCAAAACTACTACTTCTACCATACATTCTTATTTTATTTATACTTTTACAAAACCTTACAATAAGGCCTAATCATGGGTAAACCCCATGGCCCGACATCCCATAAAATCATTACAAAAACCCTAGAAAACCCCTTACTGGGTCCACATAGCCCACAAACATGGGTGAGATCCACGATATCAGCTCCGCCTAGGCGTTTTTTCTTCGAACAATGTGTCAAATTCTAAAAGTGGTCCAAATATGACCAACATTTCCTCAAAACTTGGTCGAGGGCCAACAGGCCCCCAACACTCACCTGTGACTCGTCCCGAGTCACTCAGGTCTAGACAATGTTGCTTCCAATGCCTCGAGCTTAACTCAGGATGCCTTGAATTGTTTCTTCGCCTGAGCCTCCTGATCAGCAAGATCCTAGATCATCTTCTTTGTAATAAGTCCTTCCAAGCATTGTTCTACTGATGCAACCACTTGGTCCAATTGCGAGCCTTTTCCATCAATCTCTTCAAACACCTTGCAGGCTTCATCCTGCATAGGTTTCATCTTCTGCGTGACTTCCATTACCCTTTCCTGGAGGGAAATGATCTGTTGTTGTACTATGCATTGCTCCTGATATATATTCATTATTTCAACTGTGGTGAGCAGCTTCATCTGCGCCTACACGAAAAATTCATGTTGTTGCACCTCTTGTAATTGCGCTTCCAAATTTCTTAGCTCTGGATCCTCAGTGAGGCATTCATATGTTTGTGCATTTCTATCACTCAGTTGTTTTCACTCCGAGGCAAGGGATCTTATCCTTACTACTATGTTCATAATGGTTTCCTCCCTCTAGTTACGCACCTCCTACGAGGTTCTCGACACTGGTTGGGCCTCCAATTCTGCTATCCTAGATTAAAGCTGCTGGATGATCTTAGTGAGCTTCACTACTTGAGCCTCAAATGACTCTTTCTCCTCCTGTGACAAGCTTGACATAGAGTGACATGATTTACTCACTACTTCTTTGACCATGGCCCGCTTTGCGAGCAACTGCTCCTTTTATCTCTGTAGCTAGGATTTTTCCACCTGGAGCTTTGCCTAAAGCTCTACTTTCTCACTTTCCTGGGCTGCTACAGTTTCTTGCGTTGGTATTAATTGTGCTAGGACTCCATATTTCTCATGTTTCAAGGCTTATGTAGCCTTCTCCTTCTCTTCTTGGACTCTCTGAAGTCGAGCTTCTGTCACATTCACAAGTCTTCTCAATTGGGATGGTTCATCCCCTAATTATGCAATATGTGACGAGGAAGGCGCAGTAGGTACTGCGTGGACCAAACAAACAACTTGTTGTACTTCCTTCAATTCCTTCTCGATCCTTCCATATAGATCCTCCTGCTTCTCTTCATATATCTGCAAGATGTACTCGGAATCATCCTCCATAGCTATGTAGACCAAACTGATGTCATCCTCCATGAGCATGGCCCATAATTAGGGATTATTAGCATGCTTTTTCTTCCTTGCTGAAAGTTTCTTTGGAGAAACCTTCCTCTTATGCGATGTTACTGTCCCAACAAGGGGATCCTCAAGTAGAGGGGTGGTAGCTTCACCTCCTCCTTTCCCTTATTCTCTTTCATATCCTCCTCCATGTCCTTTTGCTTCATCTTCTCCTCCTCCTCTAAGCGAGCTAGACTTGTTATCTTTAGAAGCGTTGTCCTCCTCATTTATTTCTGTATACTGGACATCCTCCTACTTTTTCTTCTTCTTTGTCCCACTGGAATGTATGACATGCTCAACTCAGGTAACTATGGGGATTCCTATGGTGTCATTTTTATATAGTTCTACATCATACAGGTACAAGAAATTCCTCCAACCACTCCTTCGTAATATGATCCATATCTTCATCTGCTAGCTTGTAGTATGACTGTAATTCTTCTTGGTTCTTGTCTCGATGCACAGTGATGTATATGAAATGCAGATATGCACATAAATTTTCTATTAGTTGGTACTGGTTCAAGGTGCGCGGTGTCATGCATGGAAATGAGTCAATGGAAACCTTTAATTGTTGATAGTATGCATGAAACACAGTGTTGGACTGCCACTACTTCGTCATGTCGTTGGTGTAACATAGGGTTGAAAATTGAGTGGCCAATGGATCTAAGGGTTCGATTTATGGGAAGGTGGTTCCTTCAGGAATTTTCCAAGTGACAAATGTGATCAAAATGATCAACCAGTTGTAATGGAATTCATATCCCAAATCCTAGGCTTCACGAAAATCCTTCTCTAGCTCATTGAAGAGGTAGTTTGCCTAATTCATCTGCATGCCCTCCACACATATTCCTATGAGGTCCACCATGAACCTAGTGAAATTTGTGGGGTGGTTCTTCCTTATGATATTTCCATCTATGAGTTGGAAAGCGAGGCACACTGCGCCATCCTGTATAGAAGATACCTTGTAACCTCGCTTTCCTTTTTTGACTTCTCCATAAGCTTCCTTGATGAGATGTGCTAGGGAACGATCTTAGGCCTTCCCTGGATAAAAATTTTGAGGGCCAGGTCCCTTCACACTTAAGCCTATGATATTTTGTCGAGCCACAGGTATCCTCCATGATAGCATGACAGGAGGATTTTAACGCAAGCGTTAACCTCCTGGTGGCGGCCAAAATGTGGGATCTTCATCACATTCAGGATGGTGGACTACGAAATCCCCTTAATCCATAGATTTGAGACGAGGAAATGCTTCTTCCCAGTGACTTCGTGAAATAGCAGTGGGGTACTAACATAGTGTAGTTTTTCCTGTCTCCTAAATTGAAGTTGATGTTCTTTAATAACGGGATTTGTCCTAACTGACTCCTGACTATGCGTATACCTTTTAGATGTACACAATGAACACAACGTAATCAAAATATCGGGTAATGTTTTCATGGTTAACAACACTAGCCAAAGGTGGAATATACTCGGGTAGGATCGATGGGATCTGCTTCGCATTAGCCAGATCGTCGCGGTGCTTACTTCGTTGCTCAGTCATGGGGTTGACACAACCAGAATGACGTCTAGTCGAAGGGGAAGCCTGCAGTCCTCTATTCAACGATGCCTAGAAAAATTCAGATATCAGTTTGACATCCATTAGCTTCTTGAGGAATTCCTCGACAGACTTCTCTAATTCACTAGGTTCGCCCAACATTATAACTTTTAAAAAGACAAGTTAGGGTAGACGAATGGACAAGAGGGATAGATGAATGGACAGGAGGGGTAGACAAGAAAATAGGCAGGGTCTATTTTCAAATAAAACAACTCGAAACTTAGACAATTATATATTTATCTTAGTTAATCATGGGTAACAAAAAGTAATCCTAGTGCAACGTCCGACGAGTTAAATAAGAGGGGCATCTTAACGGATTCTTCCAACGGCCAGGAATTCTTCCATAAATGTGAATATGTCTATTATGGCATGGTATCAACATCCAAAAGCAGTCCATCATCCCATAAATGTGTTTTATAACCGTTCTGGAGTGTCGTTCTAACGGTCATATAGCTTCGCCAGGGTGAAGTCCCATTTTGTGTTGTCCTACTGTTTCAGCGAGGTTCAAATCCTGTGAACCTGCTATTCCAGCGAGGTTCAAATCCTATGAACCTACCTCCTGTGAGGTTCCAGTCTGCAAAGTATTCCATCTGGTTTTTGTAGCTTCTTGTAGCTTTCCAAATTAGCTTTCTTTTTATTGAGCTTCCTTTCCTTCTTTCCCATGATCAGAGTCTCTCTAACTATTTCTGTAATCCTCTTTCCATTTTTATTCTTATCTTCCCCTAGCATGGTGACTTCGCATTGTTGATGTTCCCTCAAAGGGTCCGAATTTAATATCCCTTTTCTTAACACTTCCTAGGTGGATATACGTCTTTCTTGAATAGACAGGTCCTTCAAACCTTCTTGCGCTCTTTCAGCCTTGATAGCTAATTCTCTTGCTTTATGTTCCTCCTGTGTTGTTACTCTGTTCTGTTCCTTCGACTTATCCTCTTGTTCTTCTATTAGTCGGTCTATTTTTCCAGATATGAAATCCCTTAGTTCTTCCTTTTTATTTTCTATAGCTTCTTCCTCTGCTTTCCTTCTGATCTGATCCTTCTCAATCCAAGTCTTACCTAACAAAAGTGGGAAGGGGGTGTTGTCCCCAACAAATTTAATGACTTCAAATTCCTCTTCAGTTGATGTTCCATGAACAATAATAGGTACATTAGTAACTCTTCCACATAGGGCTATCATATTTCCCTTAAACAAGCCTATCCTTCCCAACGAAGGTACCACAGTAGGCTTTCCTAGTATTTTCGAAGTTTTTTCTGTCATAATATTCACTTGTGTTTCTTCATCCAAGACACAGTTTATGTCGAAGTCTTCTATTCTTTCACTTATGTGTTGTTTTACTTTTAGGATCTCTGGTAAACAGACATCTTTGTGAACATCCATCATTTCTTTCAACTGTACTAATGTAGTTTGAACTTCCTCTAGCCTTTTTTCTTTATGACTTTCTAACATGCTCTTAGTCTTTTGATTTTCTTCATAGTTTTCTTGTCTTATGTTCATCCTTTCAACTTTAGCAATCATCCTTGGACAATCCTCAACCTCATGACCAACAATCTTACAACAAAGACAAATAGGACCTGTGCCAGGGCATTCCTTAGCAAGATGCCCTAGTCTTCTGCAATTATAGCACAATGTCAATCCTCTTTTTCTTTTGAACATTCCCAACCTTTTATGTACTGTGCACTAGGATAATAGTGTTGGATCTGCAATCTGCAAAAAAAAATTCTAGGTTCCTGCATCCACTTATTACTCCAAAAAATCTTTCTATGCATAGGAATAACATATATTTCTTCATTTATATTAAATTTACTCAGATCAACTCTTTCTTTCAATTGCGCCCTAGCCTTTAGACTAGGAAAAAATCTATTAAACTTACTTAAGTTCATGTTTTCAAAAAAACATTCACTTTTCTTTCTATTATCAAAGCACAAAGCTTTACCACTTTTAAGATCTTACCTCTTTTCTTCAAATCAGATTTCTTTCTTAGAAAAAAACTTCGCAATTCAAGTAGAGTATTGCACACTTCAACAACAGATCTATGCACAGAGCTTCTATTTTTCTTTACTTTAGTTCCCAACAATCACAGTTTTAGGTCCCGGCAACAAAAACATTTGTTAGAATAGGGGCAGACCCAGGGTTCAACACTTAACAACGCACCAACAAAACCCCAACTACCAGCCCTTTCATCAACACCTGGGAAGTAGGCGAATTCTCACCTGAGGTAGAAGTAAGGGGGATTACAGGACGCAAGTGTCTGTAACCAAGTTGGGACACAGATCTGTGATAATAACACTTCACAGATTATTTTTTTAACACTTAGGAAGTGACATACATTAGTTCATTAACCTTATGAGCATCGCAAAACATAATCTAAGATAGATCTAGCACAGTAATAAAAAAATATTATGCACCTTAAACACTTAACACTTAGCACTCTAAATCAGATCTATCATTCTAACATAAGCAATGAATTTAAGAAACACATACATATTCATTACACTTCTAATCTAAGCAATAAGAAAAACATAATAGATATAACATTACATAAAGAAAACCATAAGACACCATATATACGTGGTTCACCCCAGTGTGGGGCTATGTCCACCAACTTCTTTGCCTCTTTATTATTCGCTTGAATCTTACATTCATTCACTCTTGTGAACTAAGCCATAAAGGCAAACTTCACATTGAACAAGAGATCTGTGCACTGAGCACCATATCCTTCTTCCAAAACTAGGTCAAGGCACAGAGCCAACTCTCTATCAAGCACAAAGCCTCAACACACATACATTCCCTTGCACAAAGTCATTCAACTTATTTCACTTAGCTCCCAAAACTATTACTTATACCATACATTCTTCTTTTATTTATACTTTTACAAACCCTTACAATAAGGCCTAATCATGGGTAAACCCCATGGGCCGACATCCCATAAACCCATTACAAAAACCCTAGAAAACCCTTTACTGGGTCCACATAGCCCACAAAAATGGGTGAGATCCACGATATTAGCTCCACCTAGGAGCTCCTTCTTCGAACAATGTGTCAAAGTCTAAAAGTGGTCCAAATCTGACCAAGGTTTCCTCAAAACTTGGTCGAGGGCCAACAACTAGTATGCATTTAAAGTTATTTGAACTTTTATTTGCACATAAAATAGTATATTCATCTTAAATTTTATTTTATGATGAATTCACATGACTTGCAATACTTCAGTCTACATTTTATGTTTTATGTTGCCTTATTGTTAAAAAATAGTTTCAAAACTATATTCAAATTTAGATTTTGGTATGGTCCTCGATATTTGTTTTAGATATGTACAGGATAATTTTTTTTTTTTTTTACATAAATGCAGTGAGTAAATCTTATTATATGATCAAATGGCCAATTCTTCAAATTCCATCCCATTCCATATTGCTCAAAGTACATCGTGGATTTCTCCCTTTCCATCTCCAATAAGTTAACTTATTTTATTTATGTTTCTATTATCTCATTGAATTTATATTTATCCATGTCAATCTGAATAAAAATGTATCCCAATTTGCAGGATCTTGATTCAGAATCGAGTTCAAATGCAGAAAATATTCTAGTACCGGTTCAAAAACATTAGAAGGTCTTATTAGGAGCAACATACCGCAAGCAGTTGGTAGATGAAAATGAACAATCACTTTACCCTGCCAATTGTGACATTCTATCTTCCAGCCGCAATATTCCTTGGTCGACGATGGTAATAATTGTTTGCTATAATGTAATTTGAAGAAACAAATTATTTTATTGTTCTTACTAATATCATCAATGTACTAATGTTCAATATTTTTCAAATTAGGATTCATTTGATGATGAGCAAACTACCTACCATCTTTTATTTCACCCCACAAAAATGTCAACCCGAGAGAAGGCTACAATGAGAGCACAAATTCAGAGAGGAATTGTACCAAGAATGGTTGAATCAACCACTTATTCAATTCCCACTATGTCTAGATTCACCAATTAGGAATGACTACAACAATACTAGTAGTTCTTCAGAATTTGGCAATGGAGACAATCAAAAATAGGTTGGTATGGAGGATTACTTATGAGATACAAATTCCATGGAGATAATGTTGTTAGACGCATTCTAGAATGATAAGCTAGGGGATGATGCTCATATCAATGATACCATTTTCAAAAGCCTAAAATCTACTTCCACCACCCCTCTCTTTGGACCTAGTGCCCGGTCAAAGTCTACCCAACTTGGGACAACAATGTTACTTTACAACGTGAAAGAAAATTTTGGCATGTCAAACACATGTTTCTCGACAATATTGAGGAAATTGAACACCAAGTGCCTTATATTAATTTTTTGAAATCTTCTCATAGTACAATCAACATTAGAAATGGTTGCTTTTATAAACATTAGAATCATGCCTTATCCTAATCATTTAAAAGAAAATATGCCAATGATATGCCCCAATAGTTGGGTTGATGACCAAGTTAGAGAGAAATATGGTGCATCTGGTCATTACCCATATGAAGAAGAGGATGCACTAAACATAGGGTTTGATTTCAACAACTCGGTAATAATATTTTTGTGTACATAATTTTTAACTTCGTAATGCACATTTGAATTGTAAGTACATCTATATTATTTTATATTTTAATGGTTGGTTCATTAGACACATATTTACACTGTGATTTGTTCATTTTTCATAGGTGCATTTGTTCCCATCTATGTGGGAATATGGACATAATTTTCACACAGAGGATGTCGATGATGGACACATGACACAAGACTATGGAGTGGAAGTTGAGTTCGACCAATCTAGTCGTGCTAGCCACCACGATCAAAACACCATACAGGGGAAGTTAGGTTACTGGGAAAGATACAAGAGATCATTCGAGTGGACTTCTCTTCTTTCCAATGTGTTATTTTTAGGTGAAAGTGGTGGGACACCTTTGATCGGAATAATGTAAAGGAAGATCGTGATAGTGGGATGATATGTATCAACTCTAAAAAGATGTGGGATGAATCTAAGGATCCTTATTTTTTCCCAAAACACTTAAACCAAGTGTTTTTTTAACCCAGATGTGTTGGATAGGGATTGGTGGTTTGTATTAAGACACAACCCTAGATCAAAACATATTTTTGAGAACAACACTATTATCATGCCAAGTAAGGAAGATAATCAGGGTGATGAAAATAGAGAGTGATATGTACATGTTTTATTTCATCTTTCATATTGTTGTTGTATCTTTTTGTTATATTCTTTATTTTGCTAATTATATTGTTTTTTATTCATCTTCTGACAGAGGAAATGTTAAGTTAATTATAACAATTCTTTGAACAATTTTAATTGGTTAACAGTGAGTTTGATGCATAATGTGTTTGTATTTCAAATTATTTGTGATTGCATGGAATGTTTGTTATTTGAACACTTTTATATGTCGTTGCATATATTTAAAAATGTTTCATCTTCTTTAAGTATTTCCAATTGTGAAATCCTGAAAAATGTTAAATGTCCAGTTGAACTTTTAATGGGATATGAAATTATACTTTTTATGTTGATATAATTAGATGTGATGATATGGTTGATATGCATGTTTAATAGTACAACATTTTTGAGGATATGTTAACATGATGATTCAAAAACNAATGTTAAATGTCCAGTTGAACTTTTAATGGGATATGAAATTATACTTTTTATGTTGATATAATTAGATGTGATGATATGGTTGATATGCATGTTTAATAGTACAACATTTTTGAGGATATGTTAACATGATGATTCAAAAACCGAGTTTATGTTCATTTATTTTATAGATTTAAAAGTAAGATTAACAAAAAAATGTGGTTTATGATTAAAAATTAAATTTATAACATGATTTTGTGATAATTTGGTTTTTAACTAAAGTAGTGTTTGTTAGTTTACATACTTTTATCATTTCTTTTGAAAATATTTATAAAATTATGCCCCCGGTGTTGTGTAAAACCACAATTAATGAAGTAATATTTTAAAATTTGATAGCAATCAACTTACGAAATAATGACAAAAATAACAATAGGAAGATTTGCATCCATAAAATGTTAAAGCGAATAGAATGCTTATCATTGGAGATCATAATTTTTTTATAATAACAATTTTTAGTGTAGAAGAGTCTATTCAAAAAGAGTAGTTAGTACAATGGAAAATAATATTTATTCATATGTAATTTGTTTTTTGAAAAAAATAAATTAGTTAGAATTAATATGTATAATGAACTATCTATGCAATTATAGTTTAAATTTTATAATTATAGTTTCAATCATATTGAACTTTGTAATATATAAAAATACACATGATGATGATAACCATCTTATAACAAACATAAACAACATTTAAAACACACATTTATATTTTGTAGCTAACATCATCTAATTATGTATACCTCTAGCACATATAAACATCAACATATTATAAATTAATTAAGTATATCATCATGATCAACAAGAAAAATGCACGTCTAATGAACAATGTTATAACATACACATATATCAAGTACATTTAACAAACATATCTAACATGACCTAACAATATACAAATCAACATAAACATATAAATTAAGTACATCATCAACATGATCAATAGAAAAAAAACCCATATATATATATATCAAAGGCTCTGTGACCTCAATGATTTAAAGAAATATTTCTGCATGATGCAATCCCTATTGTATAAAGTCCCAAATCCAAGAAACACTGCATGCTGAAGAAATTGAAATAGAGACTTTGTCTCTTGCAGGATTACAAGAACAAATAATCACTGCTATCCAAGAAGAGTGCATTAGGAAAAAGACTGAAAAATACTTAAAAAAGAAATTACGTATTGCTCCTTCTGCATGTGAAGTTTTTGAGGAAACAACCAGTTTTGGGTGTTCGCAACACAAGAAGAAATCTCATAAGAAAATCTTTACTTCTCCTTGTAATTGTAAATCTAATAAAAGAAACCCTAAACATAAATCTGGCTTTAAACCAAAACGAAAATTCTATTTCAGACGAAGGCCCCAATCTAAAAAGCCTAGGCAATCTTCTTGTTTCATCTGTAAGAAGTCTGGCCACTAGGCGTCTCAGTGTCCTCTGCGGTCTAAAACCAAAACCCAGATTAAACTTATGCATATGTTCCAAACTGAATATGATCCAGTTGACTGGGAAATGGTTTCCAACCATTCAGATGGTGATTTCTCTCTTTTTGAAGCTTCTGATGACGAAAGTGAGAATCCTATCCCTGAGGTTTCTTTTGAGTCTGATTCAGAATCATCCTCCTCCTCTGACTTCTCTGAAATAAACTTCCTAGACATCAAAATGATGTCTTCATTTGTAGATATTAATGCACTTCTAAGACAGCGTGATGAGTTGAAATCCAAGCTCTCTGTCCTTTCTCCAGGACAATTTTTCTTGTTTGATTACTATTCCTCTCAATTAGAGCAACTCAATGTTCAAATTCAGTCCATCCAACAGCCAAGCATGGTGAATATCCAGCACGACACTCCCACAGACGCTGAATTTGAAAATCCTAAAGCTAGTGTCTCCTCTATCAAGCCTGTTAAAGACACTAGGCAAAAAGCTCTAGTTGAATCTACCATCCAACCACCTGAAGATGAAACCACTTTAGATAATTCTATATTTCTCCTAGAAGAAGAAATCAAAGAAAAATAAGCCTTAGTAAAAGAATTATGGAAAACACTAAATCTTCAAAAGGAAGAATTAGCATTTCTGAAGAAACAAAGAGATGAAGAACTTGAAAGAGAGTTCTCTCAAGGATACTCAGAAGCATGTGAAACTGGGTTCTTTGAGAATAAGATGATGAAAGGATTAGATGATAGAATTGTAATATCTGTAAATATTAAACCTTCTGGTTATATGCAGTATACCCTGGATGCACAAGTTGATACTGGTGCAATGAACTCTTGCGCCAAACATGGTGCGATTCCTGACTATTATTGGCAGACCACAAATCTATCTTTTAGAGATGTCAACAAAACTGAAATGAAGATAGAACACATCTGCCCTGACTTTCCAATATATATTCAGGATATCAGAGTGCCAGTTACTTTGTATAGCTTTGATACAGGGTCTGACATACTGTTAGGCCAGGATTTTGTAAATAAATGTTTGTCTGTCACAGTTAGTCATTCTCATTTAGTTTTGACTATTTCTGGTAAAGCTGTATCTGTTCCAACAAAGACTGTTTATGAGAGCAGAATAATCCAGAAACCTTCTGCTAAGAATTTAGAATTATCTGCTAGCAGTCTTATTAAGATCCAGAAAATAATCAAGAATGTTAACCTGCATGGGTCAGAAATCATCAGTACTATCAAAGCAAAGATTGAAAAGGATTGTACTTCTGACTATCCCAATGCATTCTGGACCAGGGAACAATACTTTGTGAATCTACCTTACCGTGAAGACTATCTTCCCAAACCTCAAAAGGCCTCTGCAAATCATATGTCACCAACAGAACTTGAATACTGTAAAGTAGAAATTCAAGACCTATTGCAGAGAAAATTAATAGAAAATAGTAGAAGTCCTTGGGCATGTCCAACATTCTATGTGAACAAACATTCTGAGCAAAAGAGAGGAAAACCAAGGATGGTTATCAATTACAGAGCTTTAAATAAAGCTCTATTGCCTTTGAGATTCCCTCTCCCTAACAAGGAGATGTTATTTGCAAGAATTGGGAAGTGTAATGTTTTTACTAAGTTTGATTTGAAAAGTGGATTCTGGCAAATAGGCATTGTTCCAGCTGACAGATATAAAAAATCTTTTGTGGTGCCTCAAGGCCAATACCAGTGGAGGGTAATTCCTTTTGGTTTAAAGAATGCGCCATCAGAATTTCAAAAGCGCATGGAAGATATTTTCAGGCACCTTCCATTTGTCATAGTGTACATAGATGATTTACTTATTTGCTCTGTTGATTTGAAGCAGCATGTACAACATTTAGAAAAGGTTTATGATTTGATTTATAAACATGGATTAGTTTTGAGTAAACCAAAACTCTGTTGGGCACAGTCTAAGATAGAATATCTTGGATTGATATTATCACAAGGAACTGTGGAATTACAAGATCATGTGCTCAAGAAGTTAACAGAGTTTCCAGATGAAATCTTGGACACCAAGCAGCTACAAAGATTTCTAGGGTGCTTAAATTACATAAGGCAATTTTATGAAAACCAAGCCAAAGATGTTCGCATCTTACATAAGAGACTGAGCAAAGCTATACCCTGGAATTACAAAATGATGCAGGATGTCCAAATAATAAAACAAAAACTCCAGCATCTGCCCAGCCTAAACCTTCCAGATATGTCTATGAAGCTAATTTTAGAAACTGATGCTTCTATGGAAACATGGGCAGCTGTACTATTATAGAAAAATGGACCTAGACTAGAAGAAGTGTGTATGTACACTTCTGGGTGTTTCAGTGAGACCGAGTCTAAATATCCCTCTTCACATAAAGAAATCTTAGTTGTAAAGAATGGCATAAAAAAATATAGAATGTTTTTAAAGCCAGTGCATTTTATAGTTAGGACAGATCTGAAACATATGAAAGGGATGTTAACTAATCACAGATTGCTGGAACAGGGCAATAACAGAGTTCTGCGATGGAGCCTTTGGCTAGAAGGCTATGATTTCGACATTGAATACAAGCCAGGAAAAGAAAATTGCCTTGCAGATCTGTTAACCCATGAAGCTTCTCCTTTGGCTAAAGAAGTTAAAAAAAGGATATGGAATCCTCCTCCTTGAATGCCATAGCAAGGGAAGCTCCTCCAGGATTCAAATGGATCCTGGTCTGTAATCATTGTACATATTGTTTTTGTTTTGATTGTTTAGTGTGCTACATAAATAATAGCCCAGCATGTATTCAAATATTAAGTGCTTGGGTAGATAAGAATATTGGCTATGTTTCTTATGGCCAGTACTTCAGAGATCGAAGGGATCTATTCAGAGGAATCATGACTGGTGGTCCTAACCAGGGACAAGTATACATTAGTCTTTATACTCCAGATATTACTTATCAAGACTATTGTATGATTATGCACCAAATAAAATATGATGGATGTGCCTGGATAACCTTTGAATGTGATCTATTTAAAGACTACTACTACTCATGGTCTGGTTGGCTGTATCTTTTGTTTTGGCATTACTGTCACAGGGATGCTGATTTATTTAATCAACTAGATCTAGATGCATTCAAAGTCTGGTTTCATGCCAAAGTGTGTGAAGCAGCTCATTATGAAGCCTGGTTCATTTTCATCCTATCACATGTAACCAATGATCTAGTAGATGCCCGAAATGGAGTTGCTGCTGAACTCTGCTATAAGATCAAAAGTCACTATTATGGATCTACTTGCATTCTTGATGGTGAACTCATTCCTGCTATGAAAGGCTCTCCATTCTTTGAATCATTCAGTGGGTTACCTCCCTTCTCATCTGATCATAGTTCATCTGCTCCATCCAGTCATGCTTACAACAGTCATGCCTCATTCGATTTTGTTGGAGAATTTAATATTGTAAATAGAATGGAAGCGTGAAGGGCCCCTATGTCCTTTGTTTGTAAATAAAGGTTGTCTGCCATTTAAATAAAGATTGTAATAATTCATGTCTATCGGGCCGACAGTGGTGTCCCGACGGTTAGTGGGTGTCGTGCACTCCACAGTGTAAGATTCTTCATGTCTATCGGGCCGACAGTGGTGTCCTGACGGTTAGTGGGTGCCGTGCACTCCACAGTGTAAGATTCTTTCTTTAGTCAGTTCATAGTACTAAAGTAGGCGGTGTGATGTCTTGTCCTCCGTAAAAGTTGATGATGGGTCCCCATATGGCCGAGCCTCCAAGGGATGAGATAACAGCTGTAGTCCACAGCTACCCCATCTAGAGTTTTCGGAGATTCTCTTTAGAATGGCAGTTTCCCGTAGCCTATGACCGGGAACTTGCTAAGAGTAGTATAAATAAAGGAGCTCAGCTCTCATTTAGTCATTCGGAAAATTCGGAACTTCTGTGAGAGAGTCTGAGTAGAGTCTGAGTCGAGCAGTGTGTATGCTCTTTACTTTCTCTTGCCTTCGGGATCCTGAGATCGTAAATCAAAAACACTGATCTCATTTGTAATTAACGAGTCCTGTCCACTCTGATGTGCATCCTCTGGTAAATTGGTATCAGAGCCAGAGAGTCTAGTATATGTTGAGCTAGTTTCTGCCTGAGCAGTAGGCCAACAGCCTGTCCTTGTGATAGATTCACTTTCTCTGATGTATCAGAGATATTGGACTCAAAGCCCTGCTTTGCTGTGCAGTTATAGATCATAGGTTTGTGTCAACAATAGATGCCTCCTGCATCTACTGTCTGTAATGTGTTGTAAGCCTCTTGCTTATATATGTATTTGCATATGAGAGATTAATACAAAGAAGTTTGGAAGTGTTGTTATTGTTTTCGAGCCTTGTGTTTGAAGAATCTGGTTGCGAGACATGCAATATTGAAGACTGAAGACGTGTTCGCTGAAGGTGCTTGGTCGCAGGATACGTAAGCAATTTATTTACAGCATATTGTATGCCTTTGGTTGGCTTGTTTACTGTCTGCCAGTATCTTAGACTCACTATAAGTTGAATTTACCTTCTGTCTTATTGCTTTCCTGCAACATTCAAAGGATTTTTGTCAAAAGTAGCAGTAGAATCTAATGGCTTCATCTAAGGACTTCTCATCTCATGATCTCTCTGCATTAGCTACTTATAAACCAAGCAAGTGGTATAAGAAATTATTAAGTTAGTCTAGTAATAAACCTATCTATGATGACAGAGTGTTAACTCAGGAATATGAGCCAGATCCCAACTGGCATATGCCTGAGATCCCTACAAAAGATATATATGACCTGCCTTTCTTTAAGTTCAAAGCGTCTACCTTAATAAGATATTGTTCTGTAAATATTCCTATTTCTTTGAGTCAGACTGTCTACCAGATTCTGTTAATAAAAGAAGAAGATATCCAATGGGGATTAGAGCATGGCTATGAGTACATCCACATAGGATTAATCCAGTTTGGGAGAAATCCCTTGGTACGCCCTGGATTGAATACCTCCTCCCTCACATGTATAATAGACTCACGCCATAATACCTTTCAGGATGCTTTGATATCTGGCTTTCAAGCCCCTCTCCATAATGGTCCTGTCTGGTCATCCGCCTTACCCCGATATCAAGTCTCATTGCATGATCCTTATATCAACTCCCTTCTCCAAGCCTATGTACAGTTTGTCGGTTTCGATATGGCTGAGGAATCTAAGATCGCTCAATTACATACATCAATCTGTCTCAGATTTGTTTCCACGACCATACCTCTACTGAATCCACATCTTCTTAAACGCGCCACTAACGAAAGCGTGGTGGTTGGTCCCGGAAATGTTTCTCCTCTTTCTCTCGATTTCTGTCAACTCACTGAAATTGATGAATGGTCCGCTGAATACAAACCACTCTCTGCTACACATCCTTTCCCTATGCCTAAAGAGTTAACTGTTGCTACCAACAATGTTGGAAGACCAGTTCTAAAAATGGGAAAATCCCAGAGTCAGAGATTTTCAAACCTAGAATGACAACTTTCTAGTCTTTCTACAAGAACATCTACTTTAGACCCTGACAGAACCCCTCTTGTACATTCTCTACCCAGGACTCCTGTATATAAAATAGTACTAGGTAGATCTAACCTAGATAATCATTTTCTAAAGCATCAAAAGGGTTCCAAAGATTGCTACTACTGTAAACGCAATTTCCCAGTTCCAGAACCCATGGCTCAAACATCTACACCTAGCATGCCAAGGAATTTTGAAACCTATCACCAGAAGCTAGATCATACTGGCCAACATGCTGATTATGAAGATTGTTTAAAGCTTGCTGTTCCTACCATCAAAATGATGGACTATCCTTTACCAAGAAGTGGAAAAGATAAGAAAGGAGAACCTATAGCCTTAATAGAAGGCTTGGCAAATGGGTTAATCTGTACAAGAGCTAGTTGGTTAGACATGCTTTCTAATTTAGCTATATATATATATATCATGGACAAGTCAAATAACTGATACAACATATCTGGTCCAACCAATGGGATAACTTTCATATCTACAACAGTAATGGAGGCTTGGTATGTAGTGGAAGATGATGGACGATGAGTGGGTTATGCCTTCTCATCTAGGTGAGGTGAAAGAGGATGATGAGGAATATGTGTTGCCTCCTCATAATCTGGGTAAGGTGAAGGAGGATGAGCAGGATGTGGAGAAGGGTGATCACGAAAAACCTCATCAATCGATGGGGTACTGGAAAAACATGTTGTATTGGAAGAAGAGTTGTTCATATCATTGGGATCCCTCCTCGTTGCTAGTATCTTGACAGCTTCGATGATATGACGCATAAGAGACACAAAATCACATGACATCTCCCTCCAAATATCCAAGAGCATAGGATCTGCCTTGATGTCTCACATTAGGGCAGAGAGAACTCCCACCTCATTCAAAAGTGCAAAGATTTGGTTTCCCAACTCCAACCAGAATCTGGTATTGGGCCTACGACGCATGCCACTGGGTATCTATACCCGAGGAGCCTGACCCTCCACAGCCTCATGAATCATCTCTTGATCATCATATGCTGGGGGAGGATGCATGTCCCCAGTGAAAATGCCAATATCTACAATATATATAGTAAAAAATAATAATTACACAATTAATTCATTAAACAATTTAATAAAACAAGCTAAAGAACGTGTTATAATTAATTTTATTCTAATTAAGTAAGACAATAAAATGAAGCTATATTAATTTTTAAAAAACACTAATATTACCTCTTTCATCTGGTGGCTCATCTGTTGTGAATAGGATGTTCAAACATCCTCTCCAATCCAAACCTGTGTAAGGACACAACATCATGAAAAACATGTGATCTGTCGCACTTCCTAGTAGGCCTAGTGCATCTGGCGCAATCCTGGTGGAAAAATCTGCCTGACCCCTCTTTCACATCATCTCCCCCCACATGTGCATCTGCACATGAGTCCTCAACCTAGGATTCTAATGGAAAAAAATTGGCCTCATCTCTGGAAACCTCTCAAAAATTAAGAAAAACATCTCTGAGGAAAATGGGAAGTTTTACCTCCCACGTATCATAGCTTGACATTTTTCGATCACTTTACAAAAATGATGTAAACAAATGGCATACCATTTGATACACGATGGTCATTGTACCAACGAATAAACATAATACAAAAGACTACATCTAATGCACTTCCCATCACTGGTAAAATGGGTTATAGTAGTCACTAAGAGTGAGAGGCACCTAACCTCCTCTGCACTGAAAGAGGCAATTTTCACTTGTCCACTAGACACCTGAAAATCAGCTGGGGATAGTACCTCAACCCCACTATATTTCCAATATTACATGAATTGAATCTAAGCAGAAACACCTATTGGGACATCTAGGAACTGGGGAAAATCTTTGCCTCTCCTGTATAGCCCAGTGATAAAGTAAACATCCTCCTCAGTGGGATGGTACCACTGATCCAAACCCACATGAAAATCCTATCAATGGACATCCCATCGACGAATCAGATGCACCAACAAATCAAAGTTCTCATTAAGGGATGTAGTCTCCTGATAGTACTTAAGGAGGCCTACATCCCTCAAAAGAAAATGAGTCACTGGAGTCATAGGGCGAGGGTACAAATCCCTCTCCCTCTCCCTCGCCTCCCATTCTCGTACAACATTGTATAGGTCCACCCTCTGATCCTGCTGATGTTGCTTATCTCTTTGCTCATGTCTCTGCATGATTAATATATGAAACACATTAGCCTCACTCATACATAAAACATAAAAATATATATATTGAATGGTAAATTTATCTATAAATACAAAAAAATAACTTCCTTCAAAAAATAAGATAATTGCATTAACAGTGCACCAAAAAAATAGTCATGCACCATCCGTGGTGCACCCATATATATTGTGAGCACAATGATCTGTGTGTCATTGTACACTAACGCATTGAAGAAATATGTTCTACTGTGTTATGCGGTGAGTTGGAAAATGGTACCGCATGTTAGGACCACAAATTGTACCCTTTTTGCCCATACTTTTTGCCATTGTTATACCCTTCATCACCTGTATTTAGACTTATACTATCATTCCACCTGATCATTCCAAGGTACACAACGTCCTTTCTCATTACTACACGTTTAA
>ML811411.1:38007-51433 GCA_009831015.1 Picea engelmannii | reverse complement strand
TCTCTGTTTGAGAATAAGGGTCCTGTTCTCTGATTACAAGATAGTTGTTCTTACCCATTGCAATGTTATTTTAAATGTAATCCAGGATTCTTAATTTGAACTATAAAGAATTGCAATAGGAAGATTTCTTTCCTGTGATACAAGTCAGAGCTTCAGTTCACTTCAGCAAGTTTAGATAGAATGATTTCCTTACTGCAACACTAAGTACTTTTGGAATTGAGCATACACAGTGCGCAGCTATCTTTGAAACAAAATACTTCCCTGGGTTGATAATTTATGTTTCACTTGGTTGTTTGAAATTAATTAAGCAATTATAGTGACCAACACTGCACCAAGGTGTTACACTACAAACAATATGCCTTAGTGCGTTAGGCTTATCATATGCACCACTTCAACCAAAAAACAAATTAAAATTTTAAAGTAGGTAAACAACTATTTAAAATTAGTAAAAAAATGTGGTGCGTATATGTTCCATACACGCATCAATGCATGTAACAAACATAGTTGCACCGTCACATAAAATTTAACAATTTTTTTCGAGTATGGAACTTTATAATGGTGCCTTCCAGTCGTTCCTATCGCACTGTGCACAATGCCACCAAAACAAAAACTGGGTGCACCACAACAAAATGTTACATTTCTCAGCTATGCATTTGGTAAACAGGAATGCCCCGGTGTGCACATTTACCAACGCACTATGTAAAATATATCTGATAAGGGCAATGCGCTATGTATGTTAATGTCCCAGTGCAATAGTTGTACTTTGACAGACCGCCCCACCAGTTAAATGATTTTCTTCGGTGCGTCGTTAAATAGACGCATCGGTGCTTTTATGTTTACCAATGCACCGCCAAGAAATGTAACAAGGTACACAATGCGGCTTGTAAATTTACAATTTGCACCATACGCGATGTGAGCCGAGAGCCTCGAACACACCGCGCATTTTTTTTTTTGTTTTTTGTTTTTTAACAATTAAAATTTCACTCAATTTTAAATTTTAAACTGGTGAAAACTTATGTTACGAAGAAACAAGGAGATTACATGGATATTTTGTCATCAAGAAGGCATGGTTGCGACGTACTAAAAAAAACTAAATTTTCCCATCTTTTGGAAAAAATTGAAATTCACACACCCAAAAACAGATGAAAGGAACACAACCAAGGAAAGCATTGATGGAAGGGAGCTTTGAATAGGAAAAGGTTGCATTGGTTCTTTTGATATCTACAGTAATGAGAATGGTAAAAATGATTTTTACCGTCGTTATTTGTTTTTAATAAAACCATGTTCCAGTGTGCCCGATTCACAACCGCACCAGGCCATACATGTTTAATGAGTGCACTGATTATATATTTAAAAAAAAAATAGCCCTAGCATGGTGCACCTGTGTTTGTGCATGCATCGATGTGTATACGAATCTATATCACACCGCCTTTTATTTTTTTGAAAAACTACAATAGTGCAAATTTTTTTTGTTTAAGCATGACACGGTGCGGTATAAAAATAGACGCCCTGGTGCACTTGGATTTACAGAGCGCACCTCCTAAATTTGGAAATTAACCCTAACACGGTGCTCCATATTGTAGCACTAGTGCACATCAGTGTGCATGATACAATGGAGGGCACCAATATTTTTTTCAACACAATCCTACATTGTTGTGTAATTTTTTTTTATTTAACCATATGATGGTGCACTCTACTAATAGTGTATCGGTGCTTCCAATGTTACATTGTGCATCATGTATCTTTAAAAGAACACTATTACAGTGCGTCATTATTTCTTGGTGTGTCCTTATTTCCTTAGCGCAATGGGTAATATTGTTCTTTATTTGAAATAAACCTACTACGGTGCACTAGTTTTGAGAGCACCGATGCGCCTGTTGTCTAAAACACACCGGTGCATTATGTACTTACAAAATCACTGGTGTAAAAACATCCACTAAAACCTCTGGTTGCTCACCTCTTCTAGTATCATCTATTATAAATGAATTTTTGGGATATTTTTATAGGGGCGTCCGCAAAAACCTCTGATAGAAGGTCTTTTCCTTCTATTGAAGCAATGGACCTCATAATGATGGATGAGGAACAAACCAGGGAAATAATAAGGAAAGCAAGAGTGGCGTGCAGTGGACAACCCTACCAATATAAGATCAATAAGAAAAATAGGGAAGTAGTCGAGAGAGAGAGGGCTTGGACAGTGATGAGGAAGAGATAGAGGATCTCCATGCGACAAGGAAGATTGAGGAAATATTGTGTGCCACATATGATAGGAAAACTAGAGGTCAGGGGTCCGACATAGTAGGAGGATCTCCATTCCATATCTGAATTAGTGTGGAACCTGTTAGTAATGACATTCACCCTTAGAATTCAAGAGGGTAAGCCCAGTACCCATCACAATGTTTGGTGGATGTTGGTTTTGTGAGTGGAGGTCAAATGGACAAAACTCAATACAAGAATGATTTTAACACAGAAACTGGACAAGCAATGCATAGGGAAGTGAGGGCCTCATTAAATTCAGTCATTGATTTGAGTTTAAGTGTGAGCATAAGGAATACTTAGTGAGAGAGGTGAGCTAGAATTCTATGGGCATCCAGATTTCAAGCAGCTTGGTGAAGAAAAAATCAGGCTCAAGAGCACTCTTGAACTCAAGTTTCAGAAACTGAAATATGTCACAACAACATAATAATCAAACCTACATTATCATGCAAATACAACAAATCAATTGGATCCTCCATTCCGAAGCCTTTCAGCGTAAGGGGGAATATGATAATAAGGAAGTTGACTAAAACTGGTCACATCAATACTATAATAAAACCTACATTACAATAAAACTACAAACCTCAACTGGATCCTCCATGCCCAAGTGTTTTAGCATAGTTTTTACAAATAGATGAGAGAAGATGACTTTTATTAATGTGAAAGTCTCAAGTTTGATACATAACCAGAGAACATCTCAGGCATCAAAATATTACAAAATAGGGAGCTCTGCTCAACCAGTTGACCACCTTAAAAAAATATTGAACTGATCTATTTATACTCAGATCAGTCTGCAACTACCAGGGGTGTGATATGGTCACTCCATTCAAATCCTTTCATATGCGCCTTCTTATATCAGACTTTGCATGTATCCTTTTGTCATACGCAAACTCATCTCAACATGGGCCTGTAGGAAAACTCATCCACCGTGGTACCTTGGGCTGACAGCTCTGTCACCACGGCTAGACCCTCCACGCCTTCTATTTATGGAGTGAGTTGAGGTTTCAAACACCACTCCTTTTTCATTAACTGATCCTTCATTGGGATCTGGATGAAGCTTAATGCTTAGGGGGTTACCACATGCTACTTCTGGATATGATGCTATATGAGCACGTGATTGCGGGGCCGTCAAAGGTGGTTTGGATTCACACCACTTTTGAGCCTATAATTCACCACCTTCTGCCATGTCACTCTTTCACTATACCACGGTTTCGATTGCAATACCACTCAATAATTTTAATGCTCGAGCAAGTTGCATCCCCTCAATGAAATGTGGCGATTGATATAGTCGCAATCTGCGATCTGGGATATCCTATTGAATTTAGTGCCACTATTGAAGTTTATCTTCCCGCCAACCCTAGGATCCTTCTAACTATGCTTTAAGATGGAGCTAATTTTGGTGTTGAACAAGAACACTTCCCAGAGGATTATCTGACATAGAGGCCTGACGTCACTATGCTGACGTGTCATAGATGGAGGGGTGGCATGTGTTACTCGAAAATAGGCTAAAGACACATTCGAAAATGCTTGAAATAAGTGCCATGTGTCAGCACTAGAAGGATGCCACATGCCATAACTGATAAGGGTGCCACATGTCTATGCTAACGACTTCCACTTACTATGGACTTCAGAGCTTGAGAGGGTCTGCATGTAAATATGGCATATATATGGGCCCAGAGTGACGTGGCAACCTGAAACGAATGTTGAAGCTCCAAATTGAATGAAAACTATCGATCTAAGGAGGAAACACGGTGCTCGATTCTTAACTCTGGGAGAAAATGCTCCGGATGAAACCAGGAGTTGAGATGTTGAAACTCCCGAAGCTTGGGTTTTTGAAGCAAACTACCACCTATAAATTTTGATGGACATGCAACAACGATCCGCGAACTTCGGGATAAAATTATCTAGATGAAAGAGAGAGAGGAGGAGCTAAAACTCCCAGAGTCTAGATTCCTGAAGTAGATATTGATCGTCTAATGGAGAAGGATGTGTGGCCCTTGATCTGCAACTTTGGGGATTCTACCTAGCCACTAATCTTTGCAAATTTGACATGTCGAATATGCACGAGCCGTTGATTTGATCATGATATACGATCTGGGAATGCCCCACTTTTTCTACCCTATGCCACTCTTGGCTAGACCCTGCTTCTTGTTGCAAATATAAATGACTCACATTTACTTTGGGAGTTCAAGCTTCGACTCTTTGGTACTTTTCAATGCATAACTCCCACAATCCTTCTAAGTAAATCTTATGAAGTGAGGGATATGGTGACTCGTGGCCTCTTGATTTGGATGGCCAAGATTTACGTCGGTACCTTTAGTACTTCGGGGCTTCTGGTGATACTGCTTCTAAGATCAATGGTCATTTTTGGTTTGAGATCAATGACCCACAATTATTTCAGGATTTTGGGCTTCAGCTCTTCGGGACCTTGGCACACTTGTCACCTAGAAAATCCCACAACAACTTTTTCCGCAGCTCATATCTGGCGCCACATGTCCCCTTGATCGATGGCCCATATTTTCTTCAGGTTTCGAGACTTCATACTTTTTTGGACGAATAACTCTTACAATCCTCCGGAGTCCCTATTTCTGAAATTTTTCCCTACCGTCGATCTCTCCCCAATGAGATCTGACAGCCCAGACTTAACCTTTTCTTGATATTTAACCCCAGGGCTTTTGATTGACACTAAAAATCGTGCAAATTTATAATTCTGAATACCCGGGGGTGTCTAAACTGAACTTCACAGGGGATCTCCATCGTTGAAAACTAAACCTACCTGTTTGCTTGTGTTTCAAACCCAAAATGGACTGTTTTGAAAGCTGCTCTTTGTGCTCATGGATGTTAACTGTACAAAAAAAGGACTTGGATGACCTGTTGCGACCCTTGACAACTATATGTGATAACAGAACCCACAACCCCATGTGCGACTAAGACATCTGAAGAAGAAAAATTGGTTAACCAGCAAGTGATTGGTGGTAGAAATATGTTTACATGACATGGGTCCAGTGGGAACTCAAGAAAAATTATTAGTTTAGCAAGAAATAGTCAAGTATCTACATCGTGCCCCACAGGTTAGTGTGGGGGGCTTATTGGAGCAAGAAATTTTGGGGTAAGTTTCAAGATACAATGCAGAAAACGAGGCATAATGGACCAAGGAAGTAGGACACAGAGGAAACAAAGTAAAATCGGCGTAAAGGAATTGTGGATTAGTGCACGAAGGAAGTTAGAATGCGGAAAAGTTGAGTCCACTTAGAATTAGGGTTTTGGAGTATGATGTAAGGATTTTTACCCATCTTTTTAATATAAAGAGAGGATGTATAGGGAAAATAGGAGAAATCAAGATCGATATTTATCTTGAGTTTGTCTAGTTTTGGCAAGGTTGAGTTCAGTCTTGAATAAGTTTTTGAGTCACAGTATTAGTTTTGTGGAGAGTTTCAGAGCTTAGACGGAGTCATTTCTTGAGATGTAATTGAGGGTAAATTCACAATATGAGGAGCTTGGTGTGACATTGGTCAAAATCACCATTAATAAACTTATGATGTAATGTGCACAACGCCATATTTTGATGAAGAATAATAAGAAGCAGAAGATATTTGTGGACGTAGCCCAAGGGGGTGAACCATGGTAAAATATGGTGTATTCATGTGTGTTTTTCTCATATGTTTCTTTGATATGATTATTATGTTGAATGAATGAATAAAGGTATGAATATGTTGAAGTTTATTTACAACGCACAATAGACTAGCATGTTATTTTCTGAAGAATGGCTATTAAGGGTTAAATGAATGGTAGATCTAATGAATGATGGTATGGTAAAATGCATGTTAAAGTAGAAGAATTATAATATACCTAAAATTCCCACGAGTTCAATCCCTTCCATGATTGTAGACACTTGGGTCATGCAATCACCCATAAGCCATCTCGATTGATACAACACTGTGCACTCTATGCGAAGTGTTTCCTTCTAGTTTACCAGAGGGGCTGATGGTTTCTACGATTTTGTTGGAGAACTAAGGTAGAACCTGGGTCAACCCATACATCCAACATTCATGATCCTAGTGAAAAATAGTGTAATTTTGATATAAAACACTTGAAATTTCATCAAGGTACCATTTGGCATGCTTTATAGTGAAAAAACAAATTAAGTTGTGCTTTCACGTACTTCTGTATAGTCCATACAATCTTGAAATTCATGCCCTGTCTCAAAATCCATGCAATATTGGACTTTGTTCCTTGGGATGCATGTCGGTGCATTAGGATCCATGCCCAATATATAGGCCATGGTCCTTAAACTTCCTCTCGAATTAGCTCGGAACTATATTACTAATTTTGGAGGAATCTCATATCCATTGTTACACATTATTTTCGTCACCCTTATGACCGTTAATGATGTAAACCTATCCTTTGTATTTAGAGGGATCAGTGGCCTAAATTCCCAAGGAAAGAAGGGATAATAACTTTACCTGAGAGGTGAAATCATATTTTCCTTTGTAAAAACCCTAGTAAGGAGGATCGTCGCACCCTGTCCATTTCTAGGAGTGTGACGATCCTAGATCATCACATGTTGTACTAAACATGGCCTGTGATGTCGTCAGACTCTGATCAGTTATAGGGGTGCAATGATTTTCATAAGTGGGAAAAGTGAGCATCTTCTCGATGCTTCTAGAAGGAGAAGCTTATATGGTGAGGTGGCCTCCGATCAGTTTGGATTCTACTCACTTTTCTGATTTAGTGGGATCATCCTAACCTCCTCACCTTATCCTCTTCAACTTATAAAAGGAGAGGATCTCTCATGGAGAAAGTTATCATGGGAGCTTGGATTGAGTTGGATAGCTTTTGGTGCGAACTTGAGTAATTTTTGTAGCTTTGGGATTTTCTTTGTCAAGATAGATTGTTGATCTCAGAATCCGTGGAGCAGAAGTGTGTGGGAAGAAAGGAACTGTTGGAAGGGACCTTACAAAATCAAGGCATCTGGTTGTATTCTCCTTTTCATATTTATAATAAAATAATATATTTATTTCCCATAAAATTGTTTTATTTTATTGTATGACTCCTTGATTACATACATAGGTTTTGTTGAGTATATGTTGTTGCTTTCACTTCATTGGCTTGTGTCTCTTTACATGTTAAACATCCCATAAGCCTTGGAATGGAGCGAGGATGAATCTAGCGAGGAAAAACGACATTTAAAAGTCTTGTCATTTATCTCTTGTTAGTTAGTATTCTTGATAATTGAAACTTAGGGAAAGTTTTATATTTTGTCTTGTTTTGTTCTAGTTTTGGGGTGAAACTAGGGAGATCTGTTTGTGTCTGCACTTACCGATTAATCTAATAAAAAAATTGGTGACCATACTGGGGAACAATTTTTTTCCTATTTTTTCTTTATTTCTTTCTTTGATTTCTTGGTTTCTATTTTCGGAGTCACTGGGAGATCTAGCTTGACTCTCTGACTATTAAACCTCACTGGAAAAACTTTCTTTCTTTTTATTTTTTCCATTTTTCCTTTGATTGCCGCATCCTACTTTGAGAGACAATGCGACGATATAGTATTGACACACCCTATGTTTTGACATAGTCCAGTGTCATTGCATTGTACTTGTTCTCTAGCCTGTGACGATCAAGGACCGTCGCGCTGTGTTAGTCTATAGCCTACGACGATTGTGAAAAAATTTGATTTTTGATGGTTTTTCCTACCTAGATCTTAGATATGGTTTTGGGGTGATTTGTTGTTTCTGATAATAGTCTGCTTGAAATATTTGAATATGCTTTTAGCTATCTTTGAAATAAAAATTTTAATTTCTTGCGTTGCATTAGATTGGGGGCATCCTTGCATTTGAAGTAGCGAAATTACATGGTTTTTGGCATTTTTGGTCTTGAATTCTTAAAAAACATTCCCCCTCATGGCCAGGGGGGAGAAGAATCATGTATTGGTGTACAGTATCTTAGGCTCATTTCTTGAAGATATTGATATTGATGAGTTTAATAATTTTTTTGGACATTGTGCATCTGGGAATGATAAACGTTTTCTCCTTCTCGTAATATAGCTTTCATTGAAGTGAAATATTTTCATTCTCAGTTCTTTTCATTGTTTAGAGTCGGTCAAAACATCATTTAGTCCACACCATTTTCCTCTTGAGTAACAACAACATTAAAATAAAGCGCTTATAAAAATTAATTAGACATTTATATATTTTCTGGTAGCAAACCTACATTAGATTAGTTGTAGGGATTTGGAATAGGTGTGAAAGATAACTTTCCAAAGCTGTAAACAAACATAAAATATTGAGTTAGAGAGCGGTGAAATCCACTTATTAGATTTTTTCTTGGGAATCCCTTCTCACACAAGGGTCAATCACGAGGCCGCATTAGGACCGATAGAGTTACTCACCCTGCTTTGTTGGTCTTAGTGTAGAGATTGTGCGTATTATTGGGGGTCACTTGAGAATAAAATCTTGTGGGGACCTTATCGAGTTGATTTTTGGCTTAGATACCCGGCCTTTACATGTGTATCGGATTGTCGAATATTTCCCCAGGCATCATTGTTGTAATTGGTAACCTTAGTGTCTTATCTCTTTAGGGTCTTTACACAAGGTGATTGTGGAGGGGCAAGTCTTCACGGTACTTGGAATCAACGTTGGCCAAAATCACTCGAGCTCCTTCGAGGATATACCCACAATTATGTGTGGTATATTACACCAATACATAAGTCAGTTAAGCAGGTCATCAACGTAACTTGTCCACCTTCTCTATTTCAACCCCTTCTTACATTGTTCCCGCTGTTGATTAAGGTTGGTTGTCATTGATGTCAAACCTTGAAGAAAGCCCTGTAGTACAAAGGTTTGGGTAATGGACCCAAGATTGTTTGATGTAAATATGACTCATTATTGTTTTTTCATGGTTTATAAGAAGTAAATATGTATGAACTCCAAAGTGACCCCCTTATGGTGAAAGCCCTCGCAAGAAGACACTTTGAGGAGTAAGAGAACCCATGCTTAATTGTGGAATAATGAGATGAAGGACAGTTAATTTGTCAAGGAAAATATCCTAGATGGATAGTGCTTTTCATGCCATTTCATGTGGTATGTTTAACGTCACATAACTCCTCACAGCTAGAGAGTTATGACCATGTGAAGTTGGAGAACCCAGGTTTGGGTAATGGACCCAAGTTTGTTTGATGGATAATTGTATGATTTTTGCTATATTTGAAGGTAATACTATTCTATATGGATAGTACATGTCATTCCATTTATGGTGGCATGTTGAGTGTCACATAACTCTTCACGGTTTGAGATTTATGGCCTTACGAAGTTGGAGGACCCTCATATGTCATCTAGAAGCCCCAAAAGGTCAAAGTAGTCAAAGTGGTTTAAGAGATTTTAAAAGGTAAATAATAAAATGAAGTGATGAGTGTATTATAATTCAAAGTGAATACAAAATAAATTATTTCAATAATAAATTTAATGGAGAAATTAGAAGTGGGTTAACCCTAAAATAAAGAAAGTGGGCCAAGTGACCTAGAAGATGTTTTTAAGGAAGCTACTTGGAGAGTATAAATAAGAGGCAAGGCTCTCTCATTTTAATTACACTTGATAATATTGAATATATATAGGTGTATGAGGTAACAAAGGATATCTAAACTGAATTTATGAGGGAAGGTGAAGAAAAGAAGGTCGAAATGCAAGGACACATAAATTCTTTTGATGGTGCTTTATAAGGTATGTTATTTATAGGTCATCTCACCATTTTCGCTATAACTTTTTTTCTATAATGATTCAGACCATGAAATTTCTATACCATTGAAAAAAAATACCCTAGTATATGTGGTAAACAATTTATCTTGTGGGTCGTTGTAGTTTGGGAGTTACACTCCGTGGAAAATACGGTTTGTGGCTAGTCCTGAAACTAGTCAAAAACAGGTGTTTCAGGTAAAAACGTCATAAATTCTTCATAACAGATCCAAATTTAGTGAGACCAAATGTGTTGGTTAGGGTACAGTATTTAGTATTTTTTGTATCATTTTCAGATCAATTCAATGAATTTTTCATGCGTGGCACGCTCTACAAGTTTTCTCTATAGAATAAGCCAAAATTCAGCAAGGTATGCCATTTTTGCTATAACTCATTTTCTGAGAGGTTCCAAGTAGTGACACCTGGAGAAGTTGTACAAAAAAAACTAAAGAACATTATGTATCAGTTTCATATATTTATGCATTACAGGTTCAAAGTTATGATTACTTCAAATTAGGGTTGTTGACTAATCCAAAACTAGGCATGTGAGACTAAAGAAAAGTTTGATGAAAATGATAGTCTCGTGATGTTAAAGTTAAGGAAGGTTTGAAGGAATGTGATCATATACACCAGGTCTATTATAGAGTACAAATCATATTTGGATGATGAAATTGATGAGGGATTTTGGTTGAGGTACATGTTGAGTACATGGTTGAGACAAGTAGTTGATGAGTTGGCACATACATGAGGTGTATAATTGATGATGTTGGTACATATTGATGAGTCATAGTTGATGAGTAGTTGACACATGATTGGTACATACTTGGTACATGGTTGGATGCACTTGTTTATGGTATAGGTTGATTACAGGTTTTTTGGTACAAGTTGGTGCATGGTTGATGCACTTGTTTATGGTACAGGTTGATTACAGGTTGAGGTACAAGTTGATGCATGGTTGATGCATGGTTCAAATTTATTGGTACAGGTTTACAGGGATATATCTCATATTGATAGTGTGAAAGTGGTTCCATCATTCTACTTTTACTTCAGGGTGGCAGGACGGGGCAAGGAGAGGTGGTTGTAGCCACCTTCCGGTTATAGTCAGAGAACATAGGGGGTTGTATCCTCCTTCTGGTTGTATCCATAGAATTGGGGAGTTACAACTTCCCTCAGGTTGTAGCCTAAGAAACTAGGGGGTTGGAGCCTCCTTCCAGTTGCAGCTGGAAAAAAAGGAATTTGGTGCTTCCAATGAATGTAATTCTTCAAGACATATAAGAAAAAGGATTATGTGGTTTTCTCCCGATTTGGGTTTCCACGTAAAACATTGGTGTACTGTGTATGTGTGTGATTGTTTATTTCTTACTGCTCATTATTAGATAATAATTCTACATTGACATAACATTTGAAGAAAAAAGATTATAATTACGCTATTACTGATTCATCCCCCCTCTCAGTAATCCAACAATTGGTATCAGAGCGGGTTCCTTCAAAAATCAGTTTAACCACTAAAAGGTAGATCATGGAGAGTACTAACTTGTATAAAAATGGAATACCATGGTTTTAAGTGTGAGTCAAATGTGTGATCAAGGTCATAAATTTACTTTCGATTTACAAAAGTGTGAGATAAGAAAAGAAGGTTCAGGGAAATTGGTCGCTATAGCTGCAAGAACTTCAAGCAACATATGTGTGTTAAGTGAAATTGGAAATCAAAAGTGTTGTCTAGGAAAGGAAGATGAAAGTTGGTTATGGCATAGAAGAATGGGTCACATGCATTTTTATAACCTTGTCAAAGTCAACAAAAGAGAAGCAGTCAGAGAAAATCCCCAGATCACAAAACCAACCAACACTTTATGCAAGCATTGCCAGCAAGGAAAGAAAACAAAGACCAGGTTCAAATCAAAGGAATATTCAACAACAAAACCACTGGAAATTGTGCATATTGATCTAGTTTGATCTAAAATTGAAGAAGACTTGAAACTTGAATAAATATTGCAAGTGAAATGTTATGTGTTTTTAAAGCAATCAGATCAATTTGCAACACATAATAAAGGATTACTTATGTAAAGATACACATAGACAGCATCATAAAACATTGAACATTAGCACATAAACACAGCAACTTGATAAAGGAGTTCACCCCACTCCGGGCTACATCTCCTGGTCCAGCTTCCAATGGATCATTATTATTAAATTTCTCAAAGTGCTCAAAAACATGCCTTACAATGCTCAAAATGACAAACCGACTGCTCCAATGGCTCCGCAGTGTCCCAAAACCCCTGTCTGGGCTCTTTCGGCACTTGAAACGGTCGAAAAATGAAGAAGATGGCCTCCTTGAAGTCTCCCCTTCAACTTTGTTGTCTCTGGTTCTACAATTCGCACCCTTGTTCTCCAAACCTAGCACACACGCTTCTTTAAAGAGGAAAAACCAAGTCCCGTACACAACCGTGCACCGGTACAAACCATAGAACAGTTAGGGCGCCTCCAACCCCTAACCGTCTCGGCATTCGGTCATATGCTCATGCGACCATAGGCTGGGCATAAAGTAGTTTGACTATTTGAAAACCGTGCAAATGGATTGTATAACTCCCGCACGAATACAAAACGTATTACCACAACCACGTGCATGGTTTAACACATGGTTATACCATATATAACATACAATGTATTTATAATACATTATAATATATGACAATGTAAATGCGAGCCAAAAATTCCAGGCATATATATATGGTCATATATATCGTAATGAAACCAAGGGTCGGGGCTTAAGCCCTGGCCCGCGCCCTTTTCCAAGTATTACAATTTGCAAACATAAATATAATTGCATTGGTATACATAAAAAGGAACATTGGCGGGAATATTGGCTAGCGCATATGTGTCAAGGCTTTACAATGGGGGGAGGTCCGGGGGTCGAACCCCACGGACTCCCACATATAATTTTGACATAACAAACATTAACCAACCGACGAGGGCCACGTGGCACCCATGCATTGGGCCACGTGCCCTCTTACCACTTGCTGCCAATGCGACATGTGTCATCACCGTATTCGCCAATGAAAAACCAACCAGCAGTTGCCACATCACCAAACTGCCACATCATCATGATGGTATGACCCTCCACATGGCCATATGGACTGTACGGACAGGTACAGTCAGCATCCCAAATTTTTGCCTGTTTGGCTTGGCGGACAGATCGCGATATCTCCTCCATACAGACTCCGTTTGCGAAAGTAAATATACCGCCGGAATCAGGAAGATGAGACGGACACAATGGCACTATTTTCATCGCATTCCGAGCACTTGGAAAATTGAGCAAAATTTGATCCCCTGATCACACCTCCCCATTGGGAAGCTTTTGGACCTCCAAAATACTATCTCAGTCTATGTGAAGATGAGGGTATAGTTCCCTCACCCTTCCAACCTCAATCCACTTGGCCTTGCTTGGA
>ML811411.1:0-27612 GCA_009831015.1 Picea engelmannii | reverse complement strand
AGATTTGGATGATGAAATTGATGAGGGCGTTTGGTTTAGGTACATGTTGAGTACATGGTTGAGACAAGTAGTTGATGAGTTTGCACATACATGAGGTGTATAGTTGATGATGTTGGTACATATTGATTAGTCATAGTTGATGAGTAGTTGACACATGATTGGTACATACTTGGTACATGGTTGGATGCACTTGTTTATGGTATAGTTTGATTACATGTTGTTTGGTACAGGGTGGTGCATGGTTGATGCACTTGTTTATGGTACATGTTGATTACAGTTTGAGGTACAGGTTGATGCATGGTTTAGATTTATTGGTATAGGTTTACAGATGTATATCTCATAGTGATAGTGTGACAGTGGTTCCATCATTCTACTTCTACTTCAGGGTGGCAGGACGGGGCAAGGACAGGTGGTTGTAGCCACCTTCCAGTTGTAGCCGGAGAACATAGTGGGTTGTAGCCAGAGAATTGGGGAGTTGGAGCTTCCCTTAGGTTGTACCCTGAGAAACTAGGGGGTTGGAGCCTCCTTCCATTTTTAGTTGGAAAAAAAAGGAAGGTGGTGCTTCCAATGAATGTAATTCTTCAATACATATAAGAAAAAGCATTATGTGGTTTTCTCCCGATTTGGGTTTCCACGTAAAACAATGGTGTACTGTGTATGTGTGTGATTGTTTATTTCTTACTGCTCATTATTGGATAATAATTCTGCATTGATATAACATTTGAAGAAAAAGGATTATAATTACGCTATTACTGATTCACCCCCCTCTCAGTAATCCAACACCCATGACTTTGGATTTCATCACCAATTAGTGTGTTCATTATAAGAAGGTTTTATTTTCTCGTTTGCTTCCTACATTTTTAGCATGTGTTGTTTGTTTTCCCAGAATACTCTAGGTTGGATCTATTTTTAAATGGCGTCAGTTCCCAAAATGACCAATGAAGGAACCCCTTTGTCGGGGGAACCTTTTTTTTTCCTTCTTACGAAAATGTTCGCCCTCCTTACATTGCTACTTTGAGCCTTCCAGGTCTCATAATTGGATTACCAGTATGGTTGTTTTCCACTCAGCTAATCCTGAATGCAGCATGTGCTTCATTTGTAATCTCTTCCCCCCAAGAACATCAACCTCATGTTGATCCTTCACCTTCTTCACCAATAAAATCTCCTTCGCCTTCTTCACTTGTAAGGTCTTCTTCCGTTTCATCTTCTTCGCCGAGTGAAAGCTCTGAATCTAGTAACCTAGTGGATAGGAAGAAGAATAAAAGGAAGATTAAGAAGAAGAAAAATAAGCAAGGGTCCAAAATTCCAACCACTACCAAACATGTTGGAAAACCACCAGTTACTGATAATCATGTTGGGAGTGTTGATGATGCCCATATCACCCAAACAAGCCATAATCCCAAAAACTCTTGCAAGATTTATAAGGGTATCCATCTTCTTAAGGATTTCCCTGGTCTATCCAAGGTTACAAAATCATGGTCTACACACCCTCGCCAACCCATGTCATCAACCTCTGAACAACATGTTGGTGACATCCTGTGAACTAGTCACGATATTGTTGGGAAGAAGAAAAGTAGATTCAAGTTCCCCTATATGTTATGTGGAGGGAGTAATCAAAATCACATTTTCCCTCATATGGATGAAGCCTCAAAATTACTGGAAGACATGACAGTTTCCCAGTCTCAACTTCCAGCTACTTATCGCAAGTTTACTCTCAACCCACCTATAGTTGATGGAATGATCAATCTGGTCCCTTCATCGGTCACGCCCTTAGTTGAACCAGTTCACAAAGTGGCCGATATGATCCAATATTCAGTTGATCCTACTCTCCCATTAGAGAGTGAAGCCCAAGCGGTCGATCCGTTTCCATCCATCGACCCCATTCTCCCCTTGGAGAATGCAACTCAAGTGGTCGATATGATCTCGTCTTCGATCGATCCTACTCTCCCACTAGATAGTAAACCCAATATTGGACACTGTTTTCTTGTTGATACAGATACTACCGTGCTAGGGGGCATTCCTCCTTCTCCCGTGGAACCCCCTCCAGGTAATGAGGCACATCCTTTTTTATTGGGGTGCACTAACTAGACCTCATCTTCCCTCTCACATTCCCTTCAATATTACAGTACATGTTTCTGGTTGGGACGTTCCTCAGATGCTGATAGACGAAAGTTCGTCCATTAGTATTTTGTCTTCTATTGCTTGGAAATCTTTGGGTTATCCTCAACTTGTGCCAGTTACGCAGAATATGTTGGCTTTCAACAGAAGAACCAATCACCCTTTAGGAGTCCTTCCTTAATTTCCTATAACTTTGGGAGGGAAAAATTTCATTATTGACGTCATGGTAGTCCAAGACCCTTTGGATTTCAATTTACTCCTTGGGTGAGATTATGTCTATGCCATGAAGTCTATTGTGCCCACTCTTTTTTGTGTGATATATTTCCCTCACAATGGAAGAGTGGTGACTATTGATAAACTTTCATTCGTTGGTCTTGACTTGACCATCAACTCAATGACCTCCCTAAAAGATTCATATATGCAGACGGTATCACACCTACCATAGGTCAATTATATGACGTTGTCCCCCATGCCTTCACCTATCGATGTAGATGAGCCTCTCACTATAAGCTCGGTCTCTTATAACTTGGATCTGGTAGTTGACATGGTTATCTCTTCGGTAGGGCTATTGGAGCCTGATCTCCTTACCCCTATCGTGACCCTTGACATGTGTTCCTTCCAGAGTGTGTTTATTCCATCAAGTGAAGATCTCGTGGAGGCCATGACCATTTTTTGACCCTTGACATGGTGTCCTTCCAGAGCACTGTCCTCTTGGAATACGTGATCAAGAAGAGAATCTTATGAGCATGGTTTTTTGATTTCAAGCTCATTAAAAAATGAAACTAGGTTTGAGCACGATTTTCTGATTTCAAGCTCGTTAAAAAATGAAACCAACTGTGAGGATAGTTTTCACGTCTCTGTACCAACCTCGTTAAAAATGAAACAGATCTTACACGCATAGTTATTTTTTATGTATGAATCTCGTTAAAAAATGAAACAGAGGTCTAGGGATTGAACCTAGATTCACGAGCATAGTTCTTTCCTATGTCAAGCTCGTTAAAAAAATGAAATATATTTCCCCTTTCTTCGATTGAGTCAAGTAATTCATTACGTATAGTATTTTAAGCTTCCTTTCATCCACGTGTTGTTGGACCAAACGAAGATTGGGGGGAAATGATTTCAGCCTTTGGACTTCATGCTAAAGTTAAAGCCGCTAGTTTCTTAAGTTGGGGGATAAGTACCAACCATCCCTGTGTTATGCGTTGGGAAGTCCAAGCATAGTTTTCTATGGTTCAATATTGTGTAAAAATGAAACAACCTACCTCAAGCATAGTTTCCTATGGTTCAATATTGTGTAAAAGTGAAACCAGGTCCAAGTGTATTTTTGTTTAGTTTTAGGCTTGTGTAAAAATAAAATCTATCCCAAGCATAGTTTTGTTTTGTTTTAGTCTTGCGTAAAAATGAAAACAATCCCGAGCTCAATATTTTTTCTTTCTCATGCTCGTAAATACCTGAGAATGTAATCGAGTAAAATTTTATCACTTTTTCAGACTCGTAAAGGTTACACGAAAAAGGAACCCCCTGGAGTTCCCTTTAATATATTTTTAGACTCTCTAAACATTAAAAGATGGCCGAGCGATCTTGTTCTTTTCACGATCATTAAAGTATTTGAATAAAACATCTTTTGAGTGGTAGTTTATCTCTTTTTTCGGTCTCATCAAATTAATTTGTGAAAAATGAACTGATGAAGTTTCCTTTAAGTGTTTTTCAGACTCTCTAAATATGAAAAACCCCTGAGTTTTCTTTCTTTGGACTCGTAAAACATACATTGAAAGGCCCATATGGGACCGAACCACTCCTTCCTAGGGTTCATTAAATATACTCCGAAGGACTCATCCGAAGGATGAGCTTACAGTTCAATCATATGGTATCCTCCTCAAGCTTGTGTAAAAATAAATAGGTACTCACCAGAAATGGTGGGGGGGAATTTGGAAAGAAATATGTCCAAACATGTATGCTATGGAAGAGTCACTTTTGAACATGACACCCTCTCACTCGCTTTGTGTCTAGGTTGGAAAATTTGCTTGTCTCTTGATCATACTCTTTTATGAGATTACAAATTGGTCTGTCATCCCTGTTGTTGAGTGAGTGTTTTCGAGAAGTTTGTTGTGTCATCTATATGTTCAAAGAGAAGTTCAACCCGGAAATCCTTCTATTGCATCATTCATTTCTACAGTCCTTAAGCCTTCTATTGCGTCGTCCATCCTTGAGTTAGTCCTGAATCACTTGTTACTCTGATGTACTTTAGATCTTGTTACATGTTTCGTGTCATTGATAGGGGATACATTAAGGCCCTCCTATGACGAGTATTTTCCTGTCGACTCCAACTCATTGTCCAAGAATTAGAATTAGAAACTAATTGGTACCTTGGAAATTGTATGCCTCAATGGAAGGTTTCCTCGCTTTCGACAGTGGGTTTTTATTATTGACCTCTGATCGGGAGATTCCGCCGAGTGTTCGACTTCAACTCAAAAATTAACATTTGTTGGATTTTACTAGAGTACCTTGGGATTCATTGACATTAATGGTGATTTCCCTTGCACTTGTTAATGATATTCATTAATGACTGGTAATCAAGTGGTTTCTACCATGTTTGACTTCAACACATGTATTCTCATGGTTAGATTCGTACTATAGAGTGATGGAGATGAAGACCTAAATATTTTCTGAAAAATTGAGGTTGCATTGCAGTATATTCAAATTGTACTGTTACATATATCCATAGTGTATGTCTCATGGATATGTTCAAATTTGAGTCTTTAACACATAGATCCACAATGTATTTTTGGTGGCTATGTTCAGATTTGAGTCATATGGCATGGATCCACAGTGTACGTTTGGTGGCCATGACCTGTCTTACTTGACGTGGATCTTTGCATGTCATCATTTATTCTTTGAGTCATTTGTATTTTGACTATGGGAATTCCTACCTCAACAATGATATATTATTGTACTATATTTCCTTGTTTGTTGGTAGGTTTCCAACCGACGTGTTCCTTGTTCCCTACACACACTGGACAAAGTATTTCAACTATCGCTTTGTTATAACTTCATACTTTGGGGGCTCTCTGTTACACATTATTTTTTCACCCTTATGACCATTAATTATGTAAACCTATCCTTTGTCTTAAGAGGGATCAATGGCCTGAATTCCTAAAGAAAGAAGAAAGAAGAACTTTACCTGAGAGGTGAAATCATATTTTCCTTTGTAAAATCCCTAGTAAGGAGGATCGTCACACCCTATACATTTATAGGGGTACAATGATCCCAGATCATTGCATGCTTTAGTAAACATGGCCTGTAATGTCATCGCACTCTTCTTAGTTCTAGGGGTGCAACGATTTTCGTATGTGGGAAAAACGAGCATCTTCTCGATGCTTCTAGAAGGAGAAGCTTCTATGGTGAGGTGGCCTCTGATTGGTTTGAATCTTAATTGCTTTCATGATTTAGTGGGATCATCCTAACCTCCTCACCTTATCCTCTTCATATTATAAAAGGAGAGGATCTCTCATGGAGAAAGTTATCATGGGAGCTTGGGAAAGTTACCTTGGATTGAGTTGGCTAGATTTTGGTGTGAGCTTGAGTAATTTTTGTAGCTTTGGGATTTTCTTTGTCAAGACAACTTGTTGATCTCAGAATCCATGGAGAAGAAGTGTGTGGGAAGAAAGGAATTGTTGGAAGGGACCTTCAACAACCATACCATTAATGGCCAATGAGGAGTTGCCACATGTCAACCTATTATTGGATAAACCTATGCCACATGTCACAATATGATTCATACACTTGGAGTATTGATTGCCAACTCAACTCCTGATTGTGTATGCCACATCACCTATCAACTCATCTTCCTAGTAAATTCATCAGTCCATGTGGCAACTTGGGGATGTGGCCACATCACCTGTATGATCACGCCATGTGTCATTGTACGGACATGACATGTGTCCTTTTTACCCCTTTGACTTTTGAATTTTTCCTAGGTTGACTTGAAATTTGATTTCCCATAAATTTTTCATATGATCTTTGTGTGACAAATTGTTTGCGCCATTGGAAAGATGATGAAACAGTCTACACAATGATGTCAATTTTGAGACAATTTTATATGGTCAAATTTTGAGCATTTATTGATCCCTTGGGACCTTTATGAGCATTTTGGTTCCTTTTGAACCTCTGTGAGGATTCCTTCGATCCTCCTGGATCAACATCTAACTGAAAAAAGGTGCTTTTTCCATGTAGAGTAAAGCTAATTTTCTTGGAATTAAGAATTCTCGGAACCATGTCCAATTTCTTGGGACTACAATTCTTTTCTTCAAACCTAATTATCTTGGAACTCAACTATAAATATCTTGGAACAAGTCCTTTTTATTTCTTGCAATTATTATTTACCTTGTGCAATACACCACATATTTCTTGGTTCTTGGAATATCTCTTGGAATACACCACACTTTTCTTAGAATAATACTCTCATATTCCCACACTTAGAAGTTTTTTTCTAAAAGCCTCATGCCTTATCTCTCCTCCTCTTCCTTCCTTCTATCCACTTCATAGAGGTTTGATAGAATCACCACTCACCTTAACCCCCTCACCTCCCTCATCGCTCGACAACCCACCATACTCTTTTCCCACTTATCCTTCCTTATCTCTCCTTACCCTGATCTGAAAACTTGGTGAGAATTTTCTTACATCCAAATTTTCAACGAAGACCCTTTATTGACATTTTCTTGCAAATAAACATGAGAAATTATACCCCTTATATATTTATTTACTAATGAATTAGATACATTCAATAGAAGCAAACAAGAAATATGCAAGCATAACTATAGACTTGGACAACAATATGTTAACGAAGTTCACCATACCCCATGTCTACATCTCTGGGTTCATGAAATCCATAAACCTGCTTTATTGATTCTTCAATTTTTAAAGGGAATATGGATTCTACAACAAGCCTTAAACTTTTCATCTCTCCTTACACAAAAGGGAAAATGAATCCTCTCCTTTACAAGAGACTTATGAATCAACAAGCTCTCCAAAAAAGGAGACCTCCTTCTTGTCCTCCAAAAAGGGTTTAAATAACATCTCCATTTGAGAACTATATCAAGACTTTTAAGGAGATAAAATCTCTCAAGATCCTCTAAATTAGGATCATGGCACATCTTAAGGGATTGGTTTGAGAAAATATCTCAACCATCCATGAAGATCTCAACTCTCCATGAGACTCTCCTTTGTAAGTTTTAAACCTGTGAAGTAAAGTAATGCATATAGATTCTTAAGAAAAACATAATTTAATCAATGGCTCATACACAAAGTACACAGAGATTTTATACCGGAAACCCTCAACTGGGAAAACATTTCTTATATTCATTATATCGAATTTCACCATTCACTATACAATATATATAGAATGTTTTTAGGTATTTCGTAGATACCAAAACCCTAATCCCTTAATTCGGGACTAATTTACAAAACCACTAAAAATAGAAAAATCCGCTAAAGCGATACTACTAGAGGGATCGTTAGACACAATTGTCATATCTGACACACCCACACACACACATGAAAATAATATAACACATACCCAACATTCTCCCACTTGTTGTTTTCTTTGCATCCAGGGGTCCAGGGGGTTATATAGTCAACAATCCAGGGCAGCAATGCCCATTGTTACTCTAAACTAGGAGAACTTTTCTATGCTCACTGACTTTGTTAATGAATCTGCAACATTATTCAAAGTGTCAACCTTTTCCAACAATACCTTCTTTTCCTCAACCATGTCTCTCACAAAGTCATACTAAACATCAATATGCTTTGTCTTCAAATGATAAGTTGGGTTCTTTTCCAGGAATATTGCACTCTGACTCTCACAATCTAATCTCACTGCTAGTTGTACAAACCCAATACCTGAACACAATCTTTGTAACCATATTGCTTCCTTGATTGCATGAGTGGCTACCATGTATTCAGCTTCTGTAGTTGAGAGTGCCACTACAACCTATCTTTTTCTCATCCAACTGATTTCTCCTCCAAATAGATTAAACACATACCCACTTGTAGATATTCTATGATCCAGATCTCCAGCCCAGTCTGCATAAAAAAAAACATGTATGTCCAGCACTCTGTCCAATCCTAGTCTTCCTTGGTAGCACAATCCATAACTGGTAGTGCCACAAAGATACTTGAAGACCCTCTTTACTATTGTCCAATGCTCCTTCCATGGTTCTGACATATACCTACTCAAAACTCCCACTGCATGTGTAATGTCCAGTCTAGTACAGACCATTGCATACATCAAACTACCAACTGCATTGGCATACAGAACATGGGACATGTCCTCTTCTTCATCATGTGTCTTGGGACACTGATCTGCAGAAAAATTTACACCTATAGGAATAGGAACCTTGATCAGTTTACTTCCATGCATATTAAACCTTTGCAATATCGTCTCAACATATTTTATCTCATTCAACCTGAGTTTCTTGTTTGCATGATCTATTTTAATATCTATTCTCATAATGAAGTTAGAATCACCAAGATCCTTCATGTCAAATTTGGAGGATAGTTGTGATTTCACCTCCTTGATAACATCCAAGTTATTTCCTACCAACAACATGTCATCAACATACAACACTACATAAATGAAGTGATTACTAACCTTCTTGGAATATACATAGTGATCAACCCTTCTTCTTACAAATCCGAATCCAAGGATGTATGTGTTAAACTTTTGGTACCACATCCTAGGTGATTGCTTCAGACCATATAGTGACTTATTTAGCTTACAGACCAGCTCTTTCCTTCCCTTCACTACAAAGCCTTCTGGTTTCTTCATGTAGATTTCTTCTTCCAGATCCCCATGTAGGAATGTTGTCTTCACATCCATATGTTCCACTTCAAGATCAAAAGCAACAACAATAGATAAAAAAAAAATTAATAGAAGTTAACTTAGCAACAAGAGAAAAAATCTCACCAAAGTCAATTCCCTCTACCTGGGAATAACCTTTTGCTACTAACCGAGCTTTGTATTTCTCCACTTTAACTTGTGCATTAAACTTCTTCTTGAACAACCATTTTCTACCAATCAATTTTCTTCCAGCTGGCAACTCAACTATATCCCATGCCTCATTCTTATCCAAGGAATCCATTTCTTCAACCATGGCTTTCTTCCAGAGTTTACTATCCTCTGAATTCACTACTTCCCTAATAGTTTTGGGATCATCATCAGTAATAGATAAAGAAAAATTGGAATGAAAATTAGGTGGACTATACCTTTCTGGTTTCCTTCTATCTCTCACTAATCTCCTCAATACTGGGGTATGAGGTTCTTCTTCTTCTTCTTCTTTTGCTTCCTCTTCTTCAAATGATTCAGATTTTGCATCATCCAACTCAAGCTCTATTTTCTCAGGTTCGTCTTGCGTTGGTAGGAATTCCTGTTTGGACACATATTTTACCTCTCTGAAAACAACATCTCGACTGTAAACAATTTTCTTGGTTTTTGGGTTCCAAAGATTATAACCTTTCACACCATATTTATAACCAATAAAGATACACTTTTCAGCCTTTTTATCCAACTTACTTCTATTTTCCTTTGGAACATGTACATAAGCATCACAACTAAACACTCTAAGATTTTGAAGAGAGGGTTTCTTTCCAGACCATACCTCATGTGGATTTTTATCATCCAACGCTGATGAAGGTGATCGAGTGACCAGGTAACATCTTGTACCCACTGCCTCTACCCAGAATTCTTGTCCTAACCCGGCACCACTGAGCATGCTCCTTGATTTTTCCATCAGTGTCCTGTTTATCCTTTCTGCAACTCCATTCTGCTGAGGAGTGTATGGAGTAGTCTTCTACCTTGCTATATCACACTTCTTAAAGAATTCTTCGAATTCATTTCCATAGAATTCTCCACCATTATCTGTTCTCAATACCTTTATTTTATTCTCTGTCTAATTTTCTACCAGAGCCTTAAACTCTTTAAATTTATCAAATACCTAATATATAAATCCATGTGTTCCTTGAAAAATCATCTATGAATGAAACATAATACACAGATTTACCTAGGGATGGAACAGGAAAAGGTCCAAACACATCACTATGTATCAACTCTAAGATCCCCTTTGCTCTTGTAGCACCAGATGGGAATCTTACTCGATTATGTTTACCATATATGCAATGTTCACAGAAATCAAAATCCAGAGTGCAATTAGACATACCTTCAACCATACCTTTACCGTGTAGTGTTCGTAGGCCCTTTTCTCCAATATGCCTCAGTCTTTGATGCCGCAACATGGTCTTCTTTTTCGGGACAGTATTGGTCTTGTCTCCTTCATTTCTATGCTCAAGGATAATAGAACTGTTACACCCATTAGTATAAGTGCTTCCCAATAACTTATACAGAGTTCCACATCGAACTCCCCTCATCAACACCATTGCTCATCGTACCATCTTGCAAGTTCCCTTTCCAAATATAGTATCCACTCCTGCATCTTCCATATTGCTTACAGATATTAATCTCCTGGCTAGTTTTGGAATGTGCAGAACCTCAGGGAGAGTTCTAATCCTTTTTTCTTTTAGCAGAAACTTAACTCTTCCACATCCCAATATTTTTGTTGTCGAGTCATCTCCTGGGAATACATCACCACCATCCTATTTTTCATATTCATAGAACCACTCTCTGTGAGGAGTCATATGGTATGACGCACCTGATTCGATCAACCATGCATCACGATCTGCATGTGTACTTGTAGATTCTAGGTAAACATCACTTCCTTCTTCAGTGAAGGTTTTCACCTCTTTGAAAGAGGTACTATCAGATCCCTTTGGTTTTTCAACCTTCTTAGACTTGAAATCTTTCTTATAATGCCCTGTTTTACCACACTTCCAACATTTCCTCAAACATTTTCATGGAGACTTAGATTTACCTGTAGATTTAGATCTCCACACCGAAGGCTTACCAAGGTTCCTGTCTTGGGTACACCCTTTTATAAATAAAGCATATGTGTTGTGACCATCCATGCTTTTTCACCTCATCTCTTCAGATAACAAGGATGCAACTACATCCTCATACTTCAATGTAGATTGAGTGGTACTACCTATTGCTACAACCAAATTATCCCAATAGTCTGGCAAAGAACATAACAAAGTAATACACTTATCTTCCTTTGCAATCGTAATATTAACAGAGCCAAGTTGACTTACCAAAGTATTCAAGGCATTTAGATGTTCTGTCACAGAATCTCCATCTTCCATCCTAAGATGATACAACTTCTTTCAAAGAAACAACTTGTTTACCAGGGACTTTGATTGATACAAATTCCCCAACTTATCCCATAGTTCCTTGGCTGTAGATTCTCCTGAGACATTCAACAACACTGAATCTGCTAGGAAGAGTCTAATAGTACTCCTTTCTCTCCTATCCAACTTCTCCCAAACTTCCTTCGACATACCAATAGGTGGTGTACTAGTAGTTTGTGCACTAGTAGGTTGTGTACTAGTCGTCTGTGTGCTAGTAGGTTGCGTACTAGTTGGTTGTGTACTAGGGTTCACAGTGATCCATTGTTCTTTGTCTACAAGAAGATCCTCCATCTTCAGCTTCCATAGCTCAAATTTTTTACCGTTGAACTTCTCTATATCGATTCTAAAAGAACTCTCCATTCCTCTTTCTACACTCAAATCAACACTGCAAAATCTCCCACTAAACCCAGGCTTATCACAGACCCAAGATAAACTTGATCTATCAAGACCGAGCCAAACCATCAATAATAAAGGCATGGCATCCCTCTAAAGCCAAAAACGAGCTCTGATACCACATGTAAATTTTAAACCTTTGAAGTAAATAAATGCATATAGATTCTTAAGCAAAACAAAATTTAATCAATGGCTCATACACATAGTACACAAAGATTTTATACCAGAAACCCTCAACTGAGAAAACCTTTCTTATATTCATTATATCGAATTTCACCATTCACTATGCAATATATATACAATGTTTTTAGGTATTTTGTAGATACCAAAACCATAATCCCTTAATCTGGGATTAATTTACAAAACTGCTAAAAATACCAAAATCCGCTAAAGGGATACTACTAGAGGGATCGTCAGATGTAGTTGTCATATCTGATGTGCCCACACACACACATGCAAAGAATATAACACATACCCAACATCCTTGAGACTAAGAACTAAATGCCAACATAGATTTTGCACCTAATAATTTTATTTATAATGAAAAATAATTTAATTTATGAGAACCCAATATCAAGCATTAATCATTATACATTATTCTTTTTCCATTTTCCCCAAAACATCAACAAGATATATCTCTAGCATGTGAAGACCAATTGACTTCAATTAAAATGCATCGGAAATCTCCTTGCAAGATCTTTATTGGTTGGACAATGTTGGTTGCATCCGAGGTCAAATGAAACATGTTGATTGTAAAGATCCTCCTGGATCACACCTCCCCATAGAAGAAAATTTTGGTCTCCAAAAGTATAAAGTTTATCTGCAATCTATCACCAACTGCATGCAAATGTCTTCAAAAGGCACATTCTTTCAAGACTCCTTCACCTCTATCCTTCAAAGCTCAAGATACAAATTCATGTATCTGCATCAAACTGCAGATACATCACTCAGTGTTGGAATGGATAATAGAATTATCCAACGTTAACCAAATCAATCAATGTTGGAATGGAAAAGGCATCACTTATTTCCTATGATACTTGTGTGCATACATAAGAGAATGGAGCACGCCAATGCAAGTTCCTTGAGCATTGTCCTCTAGAATATACAAAAATATTCTCACATATATTTGATCCAGTGACGTCACGACTCTTCCAAGAAAACAACATCTCTACCATGGATCTACTTTCTCCAATGTTGCGCATCCTGTAAGCTAGAATACATGATCTCCCTTACACAACAATGCCCAACCTCTCGTTATCACTCCACCAGATATGAGAGAGTTTTATTTATCTATTTTTTATATACAAAGACCATGTCTCTTACACACCTCCCACTGCATCTTGTTAGAATATAAATTACTCAAGGAATTCATGTTGATGCCCTCTTCAAATGTGTTGAGATTCAATATAGTTTGGACATTCAAATTGGCCTTGAAAAAAACCTTCTTTCCCTTGTGATTAGATTCCTTCTCAACTGAAACTATTGGAGATGTTGTTGAAGCACCATGAAATCACTACATGACGATCCTATGTTTTTGCGCTAGAAATTCTAAGTGCCCAACCAATGGAAGGTGCCTTCTTTCTGTGACTGTGTTTCTTTAGAGATTGGTATAGGAACATTGATCACATGCTCCATAATTTTTACATCTTCCTTCTTTGTGGTTGTGTGAGCATGTTTCTTTGGCCAGATCCTCCTTTTTCCCTCCTTTGGTCTATAGATGAAGCTTATAGGAAACCACCTTGGTTTCCCAACACATAACAGGTATTTTCTAGTATCTTCTTTGTAGTGGCACACTCTCCAATCTGCTCCTCCATTGTCTCCTTCTAGTTTCTTCTTCTCATCCTATGCAACTTGTAGAATCCTTCTAAGCTCTTGATTCTCTTATTGAATGCATTGGTTGATCTGTTCCAACTCTTGAAGTCTCACTCACTTCAATCCTTTGCTTGTGATGATATTCACAATCTGCAAAACTAGTGAGACCTACTCTGATACCATTTGATCTGAAAACTTGGTGAGAATTTTCTTACATCCAAATTTTCAACAAAGATCTTTTACTTACATTTGTTTGCAAAGAAACATGAGAAATTATATCCCTTATATATTTATTTACTAATGAATTAGATACATTCAATAAAATCAAACAAGAAATATGCAAGAATAACAAGAGACTTAGACAATGATATGTTAATGGAGTTCACCAGACCCCCTCGCTACATCTCTGAGTTCATGAAATCCATGAACTTGCTTTATTGATTCTTCAATTTTAAAGGGCATATGTATTATACAACAATCCTTCAACTTGTCATCTCTCCTTACACAAAAGGGAAAATAAATCCTCTCCTTTACAAAAGACTTATGAATCAACAAGCTCTCCAAAAAAGGATACCTCCTTCTTGTCCTCCAAAAAGGGTTTAAATAACATCTCCATTTGAGGAGATAAAATCTCTCAAGATCCTCTAAATTAGGATGATGTCACATCTCAAGGGATTGGTTTGAGAAAATATATCAACCATCCATGAAGATATCAACTCTCCATGAGACTCTCCCTGAGACTAGGAACTAAAAGACAACATAGCTTTTTCACCTAATAATTTTATTTTATAATGAAAAATACTTTTATTTATGAGAACCCATGCTCAAGTATTAATAATTATACATTATGTTTTTTCCATTTTCCCCAAAAACATCAACAAGATATATCTCTAGCATGTGAAGTCCAAATGACTTCATTTAAAATGCATCAGAAAGCTCCTTGCAAGATCTTTGTTGGTTGGACAATGTTAGTTGCAACTGAATTCAACTAAAACATGTTGACTATAAAGATCATACTAGATCATACCCCCTCCTTACTTCATACTTAATTTTATTATTTCTCCATAATCTATCAGGTTCAAACTCACTCCCTCACCTCCCTCACCCCCCAACCCATGAACCTAACTCTGTCATACCCATTACACCCCCCTACCCTTACACTACTCTCCTCTTCCCTCTCATTCCACCTTTGTCCCACACTTAACCAATATTTTAACTTACCTACATTAATCACTAAACAATCGAGTTACTCCATGTGGCAACCATTCTTATCATGACACATGCCAGTGCATTATTGGTTACACATGGCAACCCACTATTAGAGACACATGGTAGAAAACAACTTGTGAAATTTGGAAACCAACCATGTGATGGCACGTGGAATATCACTGACCTATCACAGGATACCATGTGGAAACATGTGGATTGTTGACTCACACTGATTGGGCATGGGTGGATGATGTTTTTTTATTAACATATTAATTAATTAATCAATTTCCTAGGGGAAGGTCAAATTCTTAAGTTTGTATAGTCTTCTCATTTCTTACATGAAGTGTATATCATAATTTTCAATATATATTATAAATAATATAACATCCCCATACATGTGGGATAAGTTTTATGAAGAAAATTTGGAATTTTTGAAGGAAAAAATGAAATTTGAACCAAGGGCTAGGATTGTCCGGTGAAGATTAATCAACAGTTGTTGAGATGTGTTTTTCTGAAGGCCATATATTGAGATCCAAGAGTCGTAATTGCATAAAATGTACCTCATTGGAAAGGTCTTTTGACGAGGAAGATGATGGAATAGGTCTTGAGAACTGAAATGTTTCATAATTTTCTAAAAAATTAAAATAACAATCGGTCATATTTTTATGCTTTGCTGATAAATTTGTTTGACAACTCGACTTCACGAGCTCATATATTGAGATCCAGGAATCAAAATCATGCCCAAGAGGACTTGTTGGAAATATAAGACGATGAAGATAACATATAAAATGGTTTCCATGGTTGAAAAATCATATATATGATCCAGAAATTTAAAACAAAGTCCCCTATGTAAAAGGGAAATTAATTAATTTTTTGAAAATAAAAGTTTATTAAAAAACTTTTATTAAAGATGGAACGAGACCCATTTCAAGATACAAAACATCAATGATGAAAATTCATTTATAAGGATATAATGAGGCATTAATTAAAGTAAATTTTTCAAGAGGAAAAGCGTATGGGAAATTCAAGAAGAGAAAACCTTAACTTCCTCAAGGAGTTAGAAAAGCAACTTTTTTAAAAAGGCAAGAAAGGGCTTTAATAAGATTCCATTATCAAAAGGGAAGGGGCAAAGGATTAGAATAAGAAGGTATATATATCAATATGCAAAGAAGATTATGATCAACAAAATTATATTTCCATCTTCTCCACCCGTTTTCTTCTTCTACACCATTTTCTCAAAGCTTTATGCTTGAATATCTAAATTGAGCACAAGGCTGAGATTCTTGAGTGTTCTTCTTGTATTCTTCAAAAGACTTTTCTTATATGATCATGGAGTATTCACAACCATGTATATGAATGTTAGATATTATGTGTATTGTTGAATATATTTCATGAATAAAACTCCATAAAGAATTACTTCATGGCATGAATTCAATGGTGTTTCCAATCTTGGGATTTCTGAGTGTGAGATGTTTGAAGTATGCTTATCAAATGATCTTATGTTATAACTGTTGTACTCTTTTAAAATTATTTGAATGATTGAAACCATTTCCTCCTATTTTTCAAGATAATATATGGATGTATTATTTGTATGTGATTAAGAGGGTTCTATATATGATGTTGAGCACAAATGTATTATGATATTGAAGCCTCCCTTCAAACTTTCTATTTTCAAAAAGACTTATTGTTGTACATAAATATCAAATCAGGTTATTGAAGAGCCATTCCATGTATAAATTAAAGCAATAAAGATATGTGGTTTGTTGTCTTAGCATTCTTCCGTATCCAAGATATATCTTTTATCCAAAGAGGAGTACCACCTCTATATAAATGAAAGGGGGATTCATATCCTTGTGAGGTTGTTGTTTTGGTCTTAACAAATTTAAACATCAACATCTATCTGATTTTCATAGGACATGGTCGATTAGAAAGGGGATTACTTTGGTTATTTGATTTCATTGGGGAGAAAAATGTTGTATTTATAAAGTGACATTAAATAATTAAGTTAAAGGGTTATAAAGTGACTTTGAGATTAATACTTAAGAAAACCTTATGATGTCACTTTAATTATTTAAGTAAAAGCGTAAAAAGGTAAAAGGGTCATTCAAAAGGGTAAAAAGGTCATGAAACTAAGTAAGAGGGTTAATAGAAATATCAGAGTCCATTCTCTCATTATGTTGATGATTGTTTAATTTGATTTGGAGAGATATTGAAGCCTTTGAGGTTTTGGAGTAGACCCTGGTTTAGATTTGTTTCGATGGTGAAATATTCCACCCTAGATAATCAGGTTTCAGTGGTGAGAGGTCCACCCTAGCCATTAGTGGGGAAGATCATTAAGATGTTCCACCTGTAATCATTGTTGAGGAGTTGATCCACATTTTGCAGCAACCCAGGGGTTTGGAGAAGATTTGATTCTTATTGTGTAGGTTTATTCATATTTTTGGAGGATGATTGATCTAATAGAGGCTGAATTATTTCTTGTGCTGATCATTTTCCTTGTTTGTCACTTCATTTGCTTGAGGAGGTACCGAATTATTCTAGTGTTCAAGATCGTTATTTGTGACAACCAAACTCATTCTTTTGGAGGCTAAATTCCTTTGGTACATGGTGAGTATTGGCTACTTTGGGGTGATTTTTCTCATTTGGGGCCGATTTTATTGCAAGAGAGGTTGAACCCTTTCATTGGGGTTGAGTTATTTATGATTTGGGGCCAAACGACATTGTTGGGTTGTGTGAACTTGTGGTTGGGCTGATTTTAAATGTTGAGGAGGACGTATTGATAGTGTTGGGCCAAGGTTCATGGTCCAAGAGCTAAGTATTTGTTGTGTGCGATGCATTTCCTGCGAAAAGGGTCATATACCATTGGTCGGTGATTATGTAGACATGTAGGGTTGTTTTTATCATTGGTGGTAGCTTGAGAGAGGTCATTCCACACCAACAAAAACCTACAACACTCCTGGGATATCATATTGAGCATTTGAACGTGTGATTTAGAGGGTAGATTCAACAACAATATCGGTGACAACCATCACTTATATTATTCTATCCAAACAAGTGTTATCAGTTTTAAATGTATTTCAAGCCACATCAATCATACATCATCGATAATTATGAGTTGTTTGCTAGTATTATTGTTTAGTGGGAAATTGATAAGAAACAATATTAGTGCCACTATGTTTCTTCTATTTTATAAGTTGAAAGTTATGGTCCATTTACATTCTTGTTATTACTTATATAACATGTCATGAAAGTATCATTTGGCACACAAAATCCTATGTATTCACCCTAAAACACTTAAGAAACCAAACTATAAATACAATAGCAGTAAACAGGGGAATTCTATTGTGGATTTGAACCTACATCCTAAGTGTTTGAAAAAAGTCACCAACTAGGAATACACTTAAATTTCTACAACAACCAAATGAAGGGTTTGGATAGTGGGTTTTGAGCATATTGATAAAGTTTTTGTGAAAATTATTGAACCAACAATACACCCAAAACATAGCAACAACAATAAAAGGGTTATTGTAGTGAGTTTGGGGTATGTTGTTACAACAAATTTTGCCTCACTCCATGCATCTTGCTTGGATGGCCTTCCATTTCCCTTTGTAGACTTTAAGTCCCCTTTTTATTCACTCCAGAGCCCAAAATAAAGATTTTTGTACATATACATGCACTACCAGTTATACAACAAGCGTATATGCAGGTTGCTCCACTACAACCCGAGTACATCGAGTTTGGTGCTCAAAAATTAAAATTATGTCAGGCTTCCATGACATGTCACCTAATCCATGATGCTTGACCTTCTTTCTACCGTAAACGATCCGACTCAACCCTTCAGTTCCATTTAGAGGCTACAAATTAAACCATATCTAAGCGTAAAAGACAATTCAACTTGGAGATCAAAGACAATCTTGAGAAATTTCACTTCATATTGAGTATGCATGCCTTTGTCCTTGAAAGTCTGAAATTCTTGTGTTCAACCCCCAAGCTCTTCCTACTTTGTGATGGATAACCCCATCGACTCCTACATATGAGATTTCCTTTACGTAGGATTGAAGTGGTGGAGGCCCAACTAGAGGAACTTAGTTTGTCAGTTTCAATATGTATCTTTACATAAGTTTGTCACCTATGTACTTATGTTGATTACTTTAATAGAAATACTCTTTTCTCGTCCAATTGATATCTTGCAAATATTTGAATTACTTTCCATGGGCATATTTGACATGTATTTTAATTTATTATGATAATTTATATGTTGACATTATATATTATCACCACATGCTTGTGTATCTTGGTTGTTGAGGACAAGTTGTAGGTATAAAGCTTTATGTTGCATGCTCAACAGTGGTCTTCTTTAAACATCTGGATGAGGTAGGATTCTAGCCTTGTCTTGTTACCATTTCATTTATATAGAATACTTGATATTAGATTTTATTTCTGGGCATTGTTATGTCTGTTGTATTTTACCCCTATCCATAGAGATATTTTCCTCGTCACAGAATTGGCGACTCCGTTGGGGAGATATCATTTTTTGGGGTATCAAGTGTTTTTCTGCTTGATTTTCTCTCTATTTTCTTGAGTTTCCTTGTCACATGTTTCTTGAAAACCTGTATTTTTCCTTTCATCTAAGTTTCTTGGCTTAACCCTTGCCCTAACAGTTTTATGTTTGGTATACACAATTTTTCCCTTGATAGATGCGTACATACATGAGTTGTATATGTTTAGGGATCGTACATACACGTTTTCTCCATGAAAAGTAACGTACATCATCTCTTAAGTCTTGTTGCATGATTTTGGTGTTTGTTGGGTAAGTTTTACAAGTTGCGGAGTCTTCTTGGGTCCCTATTCTTACTGTTAAGTGCCTACGAAGTGATACGAAGCCTTTTTATTGTTGAATTTTTGGGCAAACTCCTTTCTTGTAATATTTCTCATTAGTTGTCCTTGCATACTGGTATGAGTGGTTTCTTATTTGTATTCTGCTTGGCTTGTCTATTTTTGCTTGCAGTGGGGCCTGCCTGTGAAGTTGTTATTCAGTCCTTGCATTTTCTTTTCAATATATCAAAAATACAAAAATATTTTCTTACTTGCATTATACTTATGGAATTTTCACTTTTGATTACTTTGCATTGATTTTGACGCATTTGGAAATATTGCACTTCATTGAAATTCTAGAGATTACATTGTAGATATTGCATTTAGAAGCATACCATCTCTTTGAAATTCAAGACTAGTACTTAGCATTGTTTTTATATTTTCTTCTTTTTATATGCTAAGTTGTAATTCCATTATTTTCACAATCACACCTATTGAGTAAGCAAAATCCATTAAAATTAACGTTGAATAATTAAAATTGATTAGAAACAATTATGTATTTTAGTGTACACAAACAAGTATAGGACCTAGGCCTTTGGAATAGGAATTTGTGAGTAAACTTCTCCAATGCTATAAAATTGAATGCAAGTGTCTGACTAGGGAGTGGTGAAACACATTGTATAATTGGTGTCCTCAAGAGGCTCTTCTCACACCAGAGTTAAGCACAAGATAGTGTGAAGTTGGTTCTAGAGATATCTCCTAATACCTTCCTAGCATCATAGATATTTTTGGGGTTCTATTTGTTTATGGGGGTCTTTCTAGTACCTTTACCTCCATGAGAGGCGGGGATTTCAATATTTAGGGATTTGTTACCCTTCCCATATGGTGGAACAGAATTGCAACTACTTGCATGAGAATTGGTTATATTGTGGTGAATTTATTTGCTTGACATAGTGATCCAGTTGGATATTGGTGGCCACCCACCTATTCCAACTAGTTCCTCTTGTCCATTTTTAGTTCAACACGTTCATCTATACTTATTTGTAATTATGGGTTCTAGACTTCTAGGGTTGTCTGAAGCCCTACAAATATTCCATGTGGATATTGGTGGCCTCTCACCTAATCCAACTGGCTTATTTTGTATGTTGTCATGTCAGCACATCTTGTTGTACTTCCAAGGCTGTTTTGGAGTCCTAAACAATGTTTTTTTGGCTTGCCACAATCAAACTGTAGACGAAGTCAGAGTTTGAATAATAAATGTGTAATTATCTTAAATACCTTTCCAACGGGCTATCATGCACATGAAACAGAGGTCGTATGCAAAAGTTACGACCCCTGGAAGTTAAGGTACCAACTTACCCATAGGGGCCCACATGACTTTTGATGTTTCACCTCCTAGGGAGGTTTTTGGATTTCTAGGGTTTTGGAATTCATGAATAATATGAAAAATGCCTCTAGAGACTAATTTGAATTCATTATTCTATGACAGATGTGCGTAGCAGCCACATATCTTCCCAGAGATAGCTACCACCTTTCGAGCAAGTGTTTCAGTTCTGCAGTTTTACAGTTTCATCCTATTTCATTATTCAATAGAAGATATTGTTCACTAGATATCTGTGTTATTATTCATATCTCCGTGTTTATTGTATTTGGTTTGTTAATCAATTCGTTCCACTCCTAAATCTGGATCAGTGGTATCAGAGTGGTATGATATTCATTTATTCTTCTTTTTTCATGTCCCCGACAAGATCTTGGTACAAGAAGTTGGGACTCAAACCAATCGAGCCATTGCAATATTGGTCACCCTGAGCCCAAAAAAATCCCATGGGGAACGAAAAGAAAGATTATGGAGTAGGATATCCTATTAAAATGTTGCTCGAGGAATCCCTCTTGCGACAAAGGAACAAAATGATGGACAACTTCACACAAATCCTTCGACAACTTCCCAAAGGAGAAGCATCTTCATCAAGCGGCCATGTAACCCCCTTCAAGGTATAGGTCAATTTTGATATTCCATTATTTGAAGGACTGATAGATGCATATGCTATAGATAAATGGTTGAATATGCTTGAAGGGTATTTTTCGGTCCACGGATTTTCCAATAGGGAAAATATCACTTTTGCACTCCTCAAGGTCATTTCCCATGTTAAAGACTGGTGGGATACTTACTCTGAGCAAAGGGATGTAGAGGAATATTCAATGTTTGTGGTGGCCCCTACATGGGATTCCTTCGGGGATACCATTAAAGAATAATACTACCCTGTTGGAAGCTACGGGGACCAGTACACCAGATGGACCACCCTAAGTCAGGAAAGGGACCAGTACACCAGATGGACCACCCTAAGTCAAGAAAGGGACCAGACAGTACCATATTTCACCAATATTTTCCATACCCTAGACACCAAATTGGGTATCAAATACTCTGAGCGTCATCTGGTGCTTAAATACCGTAGTTGTTTTCATAGATACATTCAAACATAAATGGAGTTTCTGGACATTGCCTCATTGAGCACGACTTACAGATACACGGTCAAGATCGAGCAGAAATTTAAGAAGAAAAGGCGAGAGTTTGGATCTACAAACCCCTCATAGTCGAAGCAGGGAAAATGCGGCCCCAACCCACAGAACAAGGGACCAAGTCAAGATGGTCACCCTCAGGACAACCAGCCCAAGATGCAACACAAGAAGGGAAATGTGAAGATGAAGAAGGACATGGGCAAATGGTGTGAGTACCATAAAATCCCTTGACACAACACCGAAGAATGTTCGAGTTAGAGGTCATTTCTGATTCTGAATCAAATCCTGAAGGAGGGAAGCAGATTATCAATGCTGAACCCAGTGCCACTATTGCTACAACCAAAGTCTAGCCAAGTGAACTAGAAGAACCAGAGGAAGCGGAACTCTTATTTCACTCACATATGTGGGTAAAGGGGGCTTCGCTTCATTTTATTGTCTATAGAGGTAGTCAGAAGATCCTTATTTCAATAGAGTTCATCAAGCAGTTGGACCTACCAATGACATCGCACCCGCAACCCTACACCATTGGTTGGCTTTGCCAAGGAAGAGATATTTGTGTCAGCCAACAGTTTCATCTACCCTACGACATCAAGCCTTTCAAAGATAAGGTACAATGTGATATTTCTCCCCTTGAATTTTGTAACATTCTTTTAGGAAAACCATATTTGTGGAAGCTTCATGTTGTGCATGATTCTAAACCCCGCAGTGTTATTATTACTTTGGGTAGACAATTGTATAGGATACCAAAGGTAGTGCCGCCTACTGTTATTTATTTAATCTATGTCAAGCAATGTAGTATGGTCATATCACAGACCTAGAAGTTCATCTTCTTTGTATTCATGTTCACAGTAAGCAGAAGATAGCTACCACATATGTGTCCTCTACACGGAGCCTCTCTTTGTAGCAGAAGAAAGTGGATGGGATTGTGGAAGAATACACAGACATATTCTCCTCACCTACATGGGTACCAACACATTGCCAAGTCAAGCATCCAATTGATCTGACCCCCAGTGCACCTCTACCTAATGGACCAGTCTATCGTCACTCACTGATGGAAAATGACGAAATCAGGTGTCAGATACAAGAGTTTCTTCAAAAGAGGCACATCAGACCCATCTCCTCCCCTTGAAAAATATCGACTAAACTGGTGCAGAAGAAGGACAGGACTTGGTGACTCTGCATTTCTTACAGAGCCTTAAACAAAATCACAGTCAAGAATCGGTACCCCATTCCCAGGATTAATGACCTTCTTGACCAACTCAAGGGGGATATGTTCTTCAACAAGATTGACCTAAAGTCTGGATACCACCAGGTTCCCATCGAACGAACTTATGTATGGAATACAATCTTCAAATGTAAAGAATGTCTCTTCGAATGTCTAGTCATGCCCTTTGGCTTAAGAAATTCACCATCCAATTTCATGAGGTTTATGGATGATGTATTGCAACCCTTCACCAACTCCTTTGTGGTGGTATATTTGGATGAAATCCTCATCTTCAACATAACTTGGGAGGAGCACATGCAACATATTCAACATGTTTTGAGCACTCTGTGGCAGCACAAGCTATATGCCAACTTGGAAAAATGCTCTTTTGGAATGAATAGTGTCCAATACTTGGGCTACATTGTTGATGTGCATGAGGTACATGTTGATCCAGCTAATATCCAAGTCATTCTTGACTGGCCAGCCCCGACCACACTAACCAATCTTCGAAGCTTCTTGGGACTAGCCAACTTCTACCGATGGTTCATGTTGGGATTCTCCCATATTGCATGGACCCTCATCTAGGTGACCAAGGGCAGTTGTAGGGCCAAGTTCATGTGGGGGAAGGAACAACAAAAAAAATTCAATAATATGAAGCATCGCTTATGCTCATCTCTAGTACTCTCCTTGTTCCATCTACCGCAATTGTTCAAGATTAAGAATGATGCATCTGACTATGTTGTGGGCATGGTTCTCACTCAACATGGTCATCCAGTGGCATACCATAGTGAGACACTCTCAAATACTGTCCGTAAATACCCCACCTATGACAAGAAAATGTATTCCATTATACAAGCATGTCGTGAATGAAAACATTACATTATGGGAAAAGAGACGATCATACACATTTATCACAACCCTTTGCAGTTCACAGGGGAAATTGTAGAACAAACGCCATCATAAGTGGTCCACCTATCTACAATAGTTCCATCTCAACATCAAGTATAATACATGTATCTCAAATTGTGTCGATGACTGCCTCATTCGACCTCCTGTGGTTGTACTCACCACTGTGCTCCATTCCTGTGGACATGAAGCATATGAGTGGCCCCAACTTTATCAACAAGATCTGTACTTCTCCACCACCTATCATCTCTTAGGTACATGCTCAAATGTCACCAATTTTCACATTCAAGATGGACTCTTATGCCACCTGGGCCATATCTATGTTCCTACAAGTGAGAGTTCAAAGATTATTTTGGAATCCCACTACAGTCAGATGGTAGGACATTTTGGAGTGGAGAAAATTGTGGTCATTCTTCAGAAACATTTTTATTAGCCAAAACTTCGACAGGACATCAACACGTATATCATATCTTGCACTTCCTGTGTCATTTCCAAGCCAACCATAAAAACGAAAGGCTTATAAACCCCTCTTCCTACTCCCAAGAAGCCTTGGGAATCCATCTCAATGGATTACAGGTCTGGCCTTCCATCCACCAAGTAAGGAAATGACTACGTATTTGTGGTCGTTGATCGGTTTTTAAAGATGGCCATCCTCACAGCTGGCAAGAAGAATATCACAGCAGAAGATACTGCTAATCTCTTCTTTGAACAAGTGTGGGTCCACTTAGGGATACCACATACCATCATCTCTAACCAAGACATAAAATTCCTCAACACATTTTGGTCGAGTATTTGGTCACTATTGGACACCAAGATCACAAAATCCACTGTTTTCCACCCCCAAACAGAGGTTGTCACTAAGATGATTGTGCACATCCTTCCCATGTACAATTATAATCATTCACATACATGGGACGAGAGTCTCCCCTATGTTCAAAACAGTTACAAAAGGGCTCTCCTTAGCTCCATCGACCATAGCCCATTTCAGGTGGGTCTGGGATTCCAACCCTTGGGACCCGTTTATGTTGCACTTCCTCTTGCCACCACCCAGAGAGACTCTTCCCATGATCATTCTGTGATCGACCAAGCCACCAGAATCATTGAGCGGATTCAACACATCTTCCAACATGTCCAGGATATTTTATAGAAATCCAATTCTAAGTACAATCAGCGCCATGATCAACACAGGGTACCACACTAGTTTCAGGTTGGTGACAAAGTATAGATACATTTGCAAAAGGAGTGTCTCACATGTCCCCATATGAATCTCTCCTCACTTCCTTATGGGCCTTACACTATCACCAAGGCTGTGGGTAGCAATGCTTTTGAGCTCAACACTCCACCCTTCCTTGGCCTGCACCCAGCGTTCAATGTGGACCTCCTTCGACCATATTTTCCGCCATTATTGGACACCTAAGAGACCACAAAACAACTGACACCCACAGAGCTCAACCCAGACTACATGGAACAAGCATCCATTGATCCGATAGTGGACACACAGGTAAAGGGCACTTTCCAACAAAGGATCCATCTTTATCAGGTTGTCAAGGAAGGGAAACTCCTACACCAAGGAAAGTGGATCACCCAGGGTCAAATACAACAAAATTATCCTCACCTAATGGGGGAACTCAACGCAATGGATACCATTACTTCCTAAGGGGGGAGGATTTATCCATTTGGATATTGGTGGCCACCCAGCTATTCCAACTGGCTCCTCTTGTCCATTTTTAGTTCAACACGTTCTTCTATACTTCTTTGTAATTGTGGGTTCTACACTTATAGGGTTGTTTTAATCCCTACACATCTTCCAGGTGGATATTGGTGGCCTCACACCTAATCCAACTAGCTTATTTTGTATTTTTTCATGTTATCACATCTTGTTATACTTCCAGGGCCATTTTGGAGGCGTAAACAATGTTGTTTTTTTGTATCACCACAGTGAAAATGTAGACAGTGTAAGATTTTGATGGTATAATGTGTAGTTCTTTGAAATACCTTTCCAATGGGCTATCACACACCTAAAACGGAGGTCATATGAAAACGTTACGACCCAGGGAAGTTGAGGTACCAAATTACCCATAGGGTCCCACACGAATTTTGACGTTTCACATCCTAGGGTTAGGTTTTTGGATGTATAGGGTTTTGTAATTCATGACTAATATCAAAAAGGCTTCTAGAGACTCATTGGAATTCATTCTACTTAGACGTATGCACGTAGAAGCCACATCTCTTCTTAGAGATAGCTACCATCATTCGAGCAAGTGTTTTAGTTATGCATTTTTACAGTTTAAACCTCTTTCATTATTCAATAAAATATATTGTTCACTGGATATCTGTGTTATTATTCATATCTATGTGCTTATTGTATTCATTATTTTAATCATTTCGTTCCTCTCCTAAATCCAGATCACATAGGTAGCCACATAGGTGACTTGCAGAGGTTATTCTGCAGGTACCCTGAGCCAAATAAGAGTTGGAGAGAACAAAGACTTTATTGATGATTTCCTCTCCAAAGGGGTATAACTGACTACACTGTGGAGCCTATGAGGGTCATTATAATTGATTATGACACCTTCACTCTATTGTTGCAAAGTCTCAGAGACCTCTTGGGTGATGAATACCTACTTTAGTTTGGGAGGTCCCTTTCAACCATTATATCTTGTTTGTGTGCATTGGCTTTTAGATTTATTTAGGAGTGTCCTCTTTGATTATTAGTTGGCCTTAGGATTTATTTTTTTTGAGCTCAACACTCCACCCTTCCTTGGCCTACACCTAGTGTTCAATGTGGACCTCCTTCAACCATATTTTCAACCATTATTGGACACCTCGGAGACCGCAGAACAACTGAAACCCACAGAGATCAATAGAGACTACATGGAACAAGCATCCACTGATCAGATAGTGGACACAGAGGTCAAGGGAACTCACCAACAAAGGATCCATGTTTATCAGGTTGTTAAGGCAGGGAAAATCCTACACCAAGGAAAGTGGATCACCCAGGGCCAAATAAAACAAATTTCTCCTCACCTAATGGAGGAACTCAATGCAATGGAAACCATTACTTCCTAAGGGGGGAGGATTGATTCAATTGGATATTGGTGGCCACCCACCTATTCCAATTGGCTCCTCTTGTCTATTTTTAGTTCAACATGTTCTTTTGTACTTCTTTGTGATTGTGGGTTATACACTTTTGGGGTTGTTTGAAGCCTTACACATATTCCAGGTGGATATTGGTGGCCTCTCACCTAATCCAACTAGCTTATTTTGTATTTTTCATGTCAGCACATCTTGTTATACTTCCAGGGCCGTTTTGGATGCCTAAACTGTGTTTTTTTGGCTCGCCA